>KE561097.1:0-20397 GCA_000442015.1 Rozella allomycis CSF55 | reverse complement strand
GAAGCAGTACAGCCCACCCATGTAGTTGTAGATATTGCCTCATCCATGAAACGCACATTTGATTTTGTCTTTGACGTTTTGCACATTGATGTTGATTGCCCCTTGCGCCACAAGATATTAACACATGACGAACTTACAGTGCCAACTATTACTAAGGCTGTCCACCAGCTTATTGATTTTGAATTCGTTCGCTTATGACCTGAACGAAATGATCAAGGGAGGACATAAAAAGCTCGTTTCACTTTTACAAACTTTGCTAGAGGCCTATTNTTGTTTGATAATGAAGATTTTTACCGTGATCTTGCCTTTGTCGTGATTCCCAAAAACAATAATGGTGCAGATTGTTTTATGTTTTGGTATTCACATGAATTGAACGTTGTACAAATTCAGAACAAGCTCTATCAGGAACCGTTGGATAAAACAGCAAGGAATTAAATACTAAAGTTAGGAATCAAATATTTCAATATTCAAAATCTTTCAGGATATAGTCGATCTATAATATTGTCATCAATTTTAATTTTTTCTTAAATTTATACAAATTGATTAACCAAAGGCTTTAAAACCCATGGTGAAATCTCTTATTAATGACGATATTTCTTATGAAATATATTTTTTGACTCCAATCAAAGCAAATAAATGAGCATGTGTTTAGAAAATACTCCTGTCAACAAAAATGAACACATGTTTACAGGTTGGCTCAACCTACCAGAAAATAGCAAGCTAAAGGGAAAATTTGAATCAAGGATCAAAGATGACGACAAAGAACTTATTCCGTTTAGCCAATACTGTCTATGGAAAGAGCCAAAGTGGATTCAAATTTCAAAAGCTGGGTTAAGATGATGGATATACAAAATCTGAAAAGCTAAACGGAATCAAAAACGCAAGTAAGTATCAAAGTTTGAATAATAAGTAGTTACTGACCAAGTAGCTTTTAAGTCAGAGAACTACTCGGTTATACATCTCGAAAGTAAGAATAAATTGACTGGTTGATATTAATAGAAGATGAAGCAGCCAAGGAGGATAACAAAGAAGTGCTTTCTATACTCAAACAGCATAAGGCAAATATCATCGACAAGATTCAAGNTGCATGGTCGGTGACTGGCGATTGGAGGTTGCTAATTTTTCTTAGAAAAGGAGTAAAGGGGAGCTTGACACACCCGTTTCCCGTAAAGATCCTGGTCCGAAACGTTTAACGTTTTACCGTAGGATTCTCCAAAAAATCATAATACTATACTGTCTATATNCAGATAATGCGCCTCAATGGCATAAGATTAAACCACTGAGGCTGAGTACAAAATGAAATGAAATGAAATGAAATGAAATGATACAAATAATCATAATGAACTATGACAATAAATATTTTCTATTTTATTTTAACTATTTTTTTATATTTAAAAGAAAGTGAGCAAGTGCATGGTCGGTGACTGGCGATTGGAGGTTGCTAATTTTTCTTAGAAAAGGAGTAAAGGGGAGCTTGACACACCCGTTTCCCGTAAAGATCCTGGTCCGAAACGTTTAACGTTTTACCGTAGGATTCTCCAAAAAATCATAATACTATACTGTCTATATAAAATTCACAAATACAAAAATGAAATACCTGAGAGGTGGATTTAATATTAGCGGGATAAAGGGTGGATTGAGTATCAATAGAGTCAAAGAAAATGATGGCACTCCAAGAAAAAGAAGNCAACGGCATAAGATTAAACCACTGAGGCTGAGTACATATAATCATAATGAATTAGGACAATAAATGTTTTCTATTTTATTTTAAATATAAAAAATAACAATAAATATTTTCTATTTTATTTTAACTATTTTTTTATATTTAAAAGAAAGTGAGCAAGTGCATGGTCGGTGACTGGCGATTGGAGGTTGCTAATTTTTCTTAGAAAAGAGCTTGACACACCCGTTTCCCGTAAAAATCCTCCGAAACGTTTTACCGTAGAATTCTCCGAAGAATCATAAAACTATATTNTTGGCAAAACGTACAAGAGCAAGCTATTCGAGAATTAGTGGATTCCAATCAGGTCACATCTGCGCCTGCGGTGTGACAAATTGCAATGAGAAATCCGAGGATCGTTGTACTACGTGCGTGGATCATCCAAAGTTGAAAGTTTTNGATAAAGCGTGGATTGAGTATCATTAGAGTCAAAGAAAATGATGACACTCTAAGAAAAAAAAGTACGAAGGAGGTCAGCGCAAAAAAGAATTCAGAGAAGCTCAGAACGCGGTTGAGTTGAGACATGAACAGATAATANAAAGAAGAACGAAAGAGGTAGTACAGGGCATAACGTCAAAAATGACAGACAGGATGACAGACAAAAATTCAGAAAACACTACTGATGCTCAGAACGCGGTTGAGTTAAGACATGAACAGATAATCTGTTTGATGATGATGATATGACNTTATTCAACGTTATCTCAAAACTTTAATACGATAGATGAAGCATTGGACATGTTGAAAATGGTGTCTGTTAATAATTATGTGATATTGCCAAAGTTTAATGAGACGTTTCCAGACCGGAAGCCGTGTTTGATGATCTTGGTGAGTCCGAGACCGTATGGAGGGTTGCTTGGATTAGCATATTTGGGTGATGATGCTAGTGGCAAGGCTGGGATGTGTAGTAGTATTGGATTGAATACGATTGTAGTAACGAATGAGGGGAGCCATGGCAAGATATCACGTTCACGAGAAGTGACTACACTTGCGCATGAGATAGGACATACATTTGGAGCTGATCATGATTCTGGAGAGTGTGAAAGGGGATCATTTATTATGAATGCTGTAGTTTCAGGAGAGAGTGAAAATAGTCACAAATTTTCGCCGTGTTCTGTGGAATCTATTAATAGGAGATTATCATTGCATTCGAGCTGTTTCAAGAATGATCAAAATTTTAATTTTCCCGCTGACATTGAAATAGATGAAAGTGTAAGTGTTNTCACCATATTTCCATGGAACACAACGCGGGTGTAATAGTTAGAAACATGCAAAAACCGGATACATTTACAATAGACGAGGGGTAATCTCGGGATTTGGAATGCTGGATATTGTCGATCNGCAGTTGCTGATTACCATTACCTTGTGCATTTCATTAATTACTAATATAATAAATTAATATCTTCTAATAAATTTCAAAATTAAAATTAAAACTTCAAACATTAATAGTTTATTTGAGAAGAAGAGAGATTTTCTCACCGATAGCCAAAGCTAAGCCTCTAGATTTGCATCTGATTCGAATGTGGCCATTGATGTAATTTTCCAAGTCTAGAGAGATTGAGAGAACAATGTCTTCACCAAAGATAGATTTTGAATAAGCGGTGGCTGATAGAAAGGAGAGAGAATCATTTCCAGAAGTGCAGCTAACGTTGACTGTAAACATTTTCATCTTGTTCATTAACTCATTAAAGAAGCTTAGTAATGGATTTTCTATTTAAGCTAAAAGAAACCAAATTACCTTGATCAGTAGTTACGATACTAACCGTGACATTGCTTGGAACACTAGTAACACTAGCAACACTAGTAACATTAGTAACATTAGAAACACTAGTAACATTCTCACCATCCTTCTCACTTTCACCACCCTTCTCTCCATCTCCCTTCACCTTCTCTACTCCCTCTCCCTTAACCCCCTCATATCTAACTTTTGATACTTTGACTTTGTTTTCCCATTCAAATTGCTTCCAGAATTCTCTGAATTGATCACTGGAAATACTTTCAGGTTTGAGGAATTCTAAAATGTCAATTTTGATTGGATTTAAAAAGATGATTTCAGAATTTACATTTAGATCAAAAGAGAGAGAAGAATGGATGAGAGTAGATTCACAGGAAGATAATTTAATTTTTAATTTTATAGAATTAAAAGAAAAAGGGGCTAATGTGAGTGGCTGAGGTTTATCAGATATTTTTAAATCAGAAGAAATTTCCAAAAGAACATTTTGCAGTGTGTGTGACGATTGATTCACTAAAAGAACATCCAACGTTAATTCAAACAAATTAATCAAAATAATTCCTTCAACATAAACTAAATCTGAATACCCAGACAATGAAATAGATGAGAGAGTAGATGAGAGATTAGACGAGAGAGTAGACGTTAGATTAGAGATTAGATTTGAACTATTTCCTTCATTGATCTCTTTCTCATTCTCTTGATTGAATAATCTAAATTTGATACCCTTGTCAATAGAAATAGATTTAAAATCTTTTTTCATTAATTTTTTTGAATTTTCCAAATAAAATTCTTTGATTGAATTTAAAGATTCATTTAAAATAATTTGATTTAAATTCTCATCATTCAAAATTATAACTTTTAAATAAAATGTTATCAAATAAAGTGAATAATCATCTCCAGAAACCAAACCAGCCAACCTTGTCAACACCAACAAAACCCTTGCCTTGAGAGAATTCAAACCATTAGAAGTATTAGAAGTATTTGAGTTTAAAGAAAGGAAAATCTTTGTTAAACAATTGGCCATTGAACAAACAAGAAAATTATTTTGTTGTAGCATTGAATTCAAACTAGCCAATGGATTACCAGTAAACAATGAACTAGTTGGTGACAGTGGAGATAACAGAGATTGTGGAGAGTTAATGGGGGATTGCATAGTTTGAGGGGATTGCATAGTCTGAGGTGATTGAAGTGTGTTATCATTTACACTGTCTCTTTTAACTCCTTCTAATTCTAACATTTTAACCCCCTCAACTCTTGATAGCAAAAACTCTAAATTCTCTTCACTTCGCCCAAATTCTCCAAATAACCAAAATATTCTTCTTAAAATTATCGCATCTTTAATCTCTTCAAATATTTTCTTTATTTCTTTAAATACTTGCTCATCTCTTTCAACACTCAAAATAAACTTGTAAATCTCACAAACTTCTTTTCCAATTTCTCCTTTTAAAAATAAACTCAAATTTTCTTTAATTCTATTTATAGATTCTGGAAATTTCATTATTATCTTTTTCAATGATTTCATAAACAATAATTGAATCTTTTCATCTTGCTCTTGTTCGCGTTTAAATAATTCTTTCTTAAAATAATCAACTAAATATTTCTCATTCTTTCCATTCAACAAATCCAATATTATTTCAATCGTCAAACTCTTAATCGCAAAATCACTACATGAAATTATCTTTATCATTTCAACACTCAAATCTTCAACTTGACTCTTAAATCTATCCTTCAATTCTTTAAATTTATTCAACACAATCAACTTTACATTATTGTCGCCCTCTTTAATCGCCAACTCTACATACAACCGTCCAATCTCCTTCACTGCACTACCATTACTCGTCAACCTCAACAATACATTCGCAGCATCAAACCTCACAGCTGATGACCCCGCACTCGATATCAAATCTATCAATATCTTCATATAAACCATCTTCTCTCCCTGCTCTGCTTCGTCATCCTTCTTTATCAACTCCAATATCGCCATCTGCATCAAACTATCATACCCCTTAATCTCTTCCCTACTCTCCAACAAATACTTTATCGCCTCTCTCTTGTCAATCTCAACCAACATATTAAATCCATTCCTCTTGCTCATCTTATCACTCTCTCCCCTCACAAAACTCACTATCAACTCACTCGCATCAGGCACAAGTCTCCTCTCCACACAATACACTCGATACAACGCATACACTGCATTCCTTCTCACATACGCATTTTTATGTTCCTTTTCACTCACTTTCAATCATCTTACCAAACACTGCCTTATATTAGGCATCAACGGCTCCAATATCTCCACCTGCTTCAACTTGCTCACAAACCTCAACGTCGCTCCTCTCACATACTCATTCGCATGCTTCAAATCATTCTGAAGCGCATTACACGCTAATATCCACTCCTGTTGCATCCTTCCCTCACCATCAACTTTGGGCGTTATCTCATAAAACATCAACATCAGCTTCTTCAGTATCTTATTCTTATTGCTGTTCGGCATCACAAATCTTATCACATGCATCAACAACCCACTCATATTCTCACCATTCATCATACTCACTATCACCCGCTTCATAACACTTATCTTCTCTTCAACACTCCCCTTCTCCAACTCTTCCTTGACTCTCTCCACACTAACTGCTTCCTCGCTACTGCTTATTATACTAAAACAGCTATCACTCATTACAAGGGTCATTCCTGAAAATTTAGAAATTGTGAGAGTAAAGAAATAAAGAAATAAAGAAAAATGATTATAAATTTTTAAATGGAATCGTTAAATAAATCATATAAGGAAAAATTTAAAGAAATCATTAAGGAATCATTAAAAGAAATCATATAAATATTAAAGAAATTATATAAAGAAATCATTAAAAAATCATTTAAAGAAATCATTTAAAGAAATCATTAAAAGAAGTATTTAAAGAAATCATTAAAAATCATTAACTTTATTCTAGTACCATGGAGTGGGCGGTATTAACATCACAATAATCAATGACATTAGTGTCATAAAATAGATCTGAAAATTCAATTTTCTTGTAATCTCTTTATGACTAGCCATCACACACGAATCTTTCACTTTTACATACACCATATCCTTCACACTCTTGGCCATCGACAATGTATTCTTGGCCCCATGCATCACACAAAACTTGTTCCGGTATTGAATATACCCCGCATACATCGTACCTAATGGCAACAACATTCCCAATCGCATCCAATATATCGACGACGGTAGCGCAAATATCAACACAAGGCCTAAAACAGAAAACAATGATCCAGTTATCCCTACTATGAATCGAATCCTCCTATCGGCTTCTCCAATGTTCGTACTCATCTGCTCCTTTTTAAATCTTCTTAACGTATTATCAAGAATGTTTTTGAAAACTGCCTTCAACGACGGGTCCAACACGCTCGGATCTAATTCACCATGCTCAAACGCTTCTCTCACCGCTGAACTAATGTTTCCATCTATATTCAATTCATTAGGCGACCCATTCACAAGGAAATCATTAATTATTTGCTTCATGGCGCTAGTTGACCATTCTTCAAACGCTCTAGAATTCAATAAATTTTCTGGAATTTCTACATTCTCATTTTTTCCGACAACTAGATTGGCAATGCTCTTCATCGATTTAGATAAATTGCCCTGCGATCTGGTTACATTGTTGGTCGAGGAATTTTGATTAACCAAAATCATCAACGGATTCCTCTCTTCCCCCTCATAAATCTATCATTAATATAACCTTTTATTACTTTTGCATAATCCTCGTCAATCTTGCTTTTCCATACATGGTATTTAATGATATACCTGGTACATGCTTCAACATATGCAATATTCTCAAAATCTAATGTGACGCTTTGCGCAAAATTAACAAACTCAAGCTTTGAGATTGGACTACTGGTTTTATCAGATAAAATATCACGCAAAAGCTCCGTGTCTTTAACGTTAGACATGTCGGAAATTTTGCAATGTGGTAAAAATTTTGCAAAAGTAGTGAGAGTGGGATTTGAACCCACGCATCCGGAGATATGAGAACTTGAGTCACACGCCTTAGACCGCTCGGCCATCTCACCCTTAAGAAATGTAATGCAGACATTTCTATATTCCATGTACGCAACGCACAAATAGACTGTTATTATGATTATAATTTGAACTGAAGGCGTAAATTATCTTACGTTTTTGGTGTGGACCTTTGAGCACATGGAAGCCTAGTAGGCAGGAATAGATCCTCATCCTCATTGAAGTTTCAAGAACAATTTAGTGACTAGATAAATTGTCTTAATTTTTTTATAAAAAAACCAACAAATACTTAAAAATGATAACAAATTATTTATTCTTTATTCCTCTCGATGAGGGATAATTGATGACACACTTTGTTTGATCTTTTCAACTTGTCATTAAACTTTAACATATTTACAAACTCCAGGGTCTCTGTTTTCAGCTTTTGCTTTCGCTTCTCCGGCATGGAAGCTGGCTGTTGTGCTTGGTGATGGACTAACCTTCTCTTTCACAGCCTCTTTCCCGCTTTCATAACTCTCATGAATGCTTGAAACTGAAGGATGTATTTCTTGCTGTCTCTTGATGTGAGGATCAAAAGTTGGCGAGTGTTCCGCAGATGGGTGATGGCCGGGGAAGACAGACAAAACAGTTTCTTTCACATTGCCCACTTTTATAATTCATAATTTAAAAATTACTAGCTTCTGCCATTTTCTTGCCTAGAGAAGATGTAACTTCTGCTGTTTCTTCCTTTCCTTGAGAATATCCAACGTTGGCCCCAGCTTTCATATCATGCGCACTTTGTTGCAGCGTGTCTTGCGTTTGATGTAAGGTTTCTTTTGTCATATCAGCACTATGTTGTGCTTTCTCTTTCGCCGATTGACCAATTTCAGAGGCCTTGTTTTGGACATCTTTTAGCGTCTCTCCTGCTTTGTTCGCCATATTCATTGCTTTTTGAGAGCTTTCGGAACCTAATTCACTTGTCGTCCCAGCTGCGTAACCCATGTGGTGCCCTGCCTTTTCACTCATGCTAGTCGCTTCTGGTGGCTGGATTGGGTTAGCACCAATTGTTGACTTTGCAAATTTAATTACCTCCTTTTTTACCTAGCTCGATCCCAGCGGATACAGCCTTTTCAACCGAAGTTGCAAGTTTATCAACACCTTCTTCAAATGTTTGCTGAACCTTCTAAATTGTAACCACCTAGTTTACTTTTTCAAAAGTTGAAGACATGACTGACGCTTGGAAAATTTACTTTTATGTTATACAAAGCTAGTTCAAATAAACTTTTATCTGAAAATCTTAAATCTTGATTATTCTACATGTAGTTTAAGAAAATCCGCGGAAAACCTCGTATACAGGACTGACCCATTGGTATTAACAAAATAGAGCAAGGCGTACCTTTTTTGTGTTACCACAAATTCTATTTCACCGAATGTTGGTCAGCAATCTTCGCACGTCTTTCTCTTTTTAGAAGGAAGAAAAGAAAACCTCGTCAAAATTTGTAACACTTAGGGTTAAACTTCCAAGAAGGAGAGTTTGCAATGATTGTTTCCTGCAGGACCTGCGTCCATTCCGAGGTTATTTTCCTGAATGGTCAGTTTGAATTGACAAGGGTCATTTGCACACTTGCAAGTTTTGGCTCCTTTGGAAAAACAATTAAATCAATTGCTTTTATTTTAATCGTTAAATTAAAATTAGACTAAATCCGAGATTTTTATTTTAGAAAAGCAACAATAAAAAAGGAAAAGGCTAGTTCTGATATTGAATAAGAAAAACGACTAGTTTCCAATGCAGAAGAAGGTATGCCGTTTCCAGAATTTGTTGTGGACCTGGGCTTACTTCTGGTATTGGTAGTTTCGACCTCTGTACATGTTATGGTGTATTTCTTCTCGGACATCATTTGATATATTATTTGGCCATAACTTAATTCTTTAGTATTTGAACAAGGTAGATTTTGGTAATCCGCGGAAAATTCCCATAAAGTTATTCCACTAAATGATGTTAAATTTGAAAGTCTTGATAGCGCACTCCCTAAATTCCCTACTGTAATGTAATCCCCTGGTGCCCCATTAGAAATGCTTGCAGGTAGCCCAACATAAATAGGAATGCCTAATGGATGAGCCCAATCGGACCATTTTTCAAACGTTTGATAAAATAGATCCTTGTTCTGAAATGTGCATTCGGGTGTGGACATTGCATGAAATGATATATAATCAAAACTTTTAGGTACTTCAGTAAAAGGCAAACCTGCAACTTGTGGTCCAAAGGTTGGCTCGGGATATGAACAACGAGCAGATGCTTTATAAGGATCATCAAAAGCTTTTACCCGTTAACAAATATTTTCTTGAACTGTCAGCATTCATTAGAGCGCGTAATTTATTAACCAACGACAAATAACCGATTTTTTGATTGTCTCTATTCCACAAGTCAACCCCGTCTAAAATTGCAGATCCGAAAGGTCTGTTTCCGGATCCACCTAAAAATGAATTCCATATCATGTTTGCCACATTTTCTCCATCCTGTTCATTTTTCATCGATGTTGTACTACCAAGATTAACTTTATCAAAATGTTGAGGGATAGTTACCTACAGATATTATGATCTTTTTCCCTAAACTTTGACATTGCTTAATATCATTTTCGATATCTGGGCATTTTAACAATGTATAGCCGCTGGCCGGTTTCGTAAAACCAGGATATGGCGATGAACAGTGAATGCTCAAGTCCATGCCCAGATAATTATTTGCTCCAAAGAATGCTGTCACTCCATATATATGTATTGTATTGGAATAATTAGGGATTTTGCACAATGTCAGGAGGTTTGGCTCCCAATATTTCGCATCCAAATTTTGTTGCTGGATAGCATTGTTTCCAAAATATGTTATAAGATCTGCTGCTAATAAGGGCTGAAGAAGTAAGAAAAATAATAACATTGGATTCATAAAGTTCGGAAATTAAAAATATGTTGACATCAACTGAATAACACTTGGTGATGCCCTGCAAAAATGTTTATTCAGTAATTCATTATGTCATTTGCCTCTTTTTGTAATTCCGGTAGCGATCTGACATATTCTAGTCAAGCTATAAATTGTGATGTTACTTTGACAATGTCAGTTGACATATTTGAAAAACTGCAAAATTCATCGACTATTTCTACAATAGCAATCCTGAGGGCGTAGTTCAAAACCAACTTTGTAATGTCTGTCAACTTTGGATCATCTGGGGATAACTGAAGGCAAATTGAACAGCTTTGTTCAATTTTCTTCATACTCTCGTGAATTAAGCCTTCATAATTAACAAGTTGATTATGAATTAAAGACGATGACCTTGCTAGATCACTAGGAATCTTCTTTTTAAAAAATATTTCTGTCTCTTTTTTTATTGTTTTTAATGATCTTTGGTATTTTATTTTTTCTAACCATTCGGGTACTTCTTTTGCTTCTGAGAAGACCCACTTTGGGGCTGGGAATTTCATGGAGTTTAGATGTAGTTCATTTGCATACAAAATGACTTCAAGATGACTTTTAGTTTTTATAGCGTTGGATATCGTTTCATAATCTGATCTACAGCGGGGCAGCATTTCAAAAAACTTTCTCTTTTCGTGGCATAACCATAATGATCCTCGTACTATAGAAGAATTAAAACAATCTAAATTTAGATTATCTTTTTTTTCGTGAGGCTCCTTTTTCCTTAATTTTAGTCTTTTGCTTTTCTGCATTCTGCTAAGCCTTGATGGTAGGTAAAACATAAATAATTCTATTTGTTGAATAAAGAAGTGGTAAGTAAACTTTGACATAAAAATGGTCTATTTATTGATGCTTTTTTGTGGGATTATAATAGGCGGAGCCATTCTGCATGGACCGATAAAAATCTTGAAAGAACTTAAAGTTTGAATCGTTCATGTCTTCGCGAACTCTTTTAGCAGAAGGGGTTGAAGGGTTGCTTGATTTTTTCTTTTGAGGGACCATGTTGAGATTTGGGTTTACCATGAGGGGAGAATTTGATTGTAAAGCAGACATTCCTTGAAGCATATTTGGTGACATTGCGAAAGCAGGAGAACGGATTTGCTGACCAGCGTTCATTGGTAAAGATTGAGCAGCCATTTGTTGTTGCATTTGAATGGCTTGCTGTTGTTGTAGAATGGCTTGTTGCTGCATTTGTTGTAAATATCTTTGCTTCATTAACTGTTGATACATGTCAGGTGTGCTGGCTATCGACGTCTGTCCAGGTGGTACCATTAATGGAGTAGACTGTTTTGGTGGGTCATTTTGAACCGACCCTCCAAGTAAAGATGCAAGAATCGCATCAGGATCTGGTTCCTCAGTCTTGGAATGTTGAAGGGTCCTGGTTTGAGGCTGTGGCTGAGAGATCGTAGGCCCTCCATTTAGAAGTGAATTCAAAACATTTTCTTCATACGCATTTCCATTATTGGCCATTTGAGATTGTTGTTGCATTCTTTGTTGCTGTTGCTTTTGCATCATTAAGATTTGGTACTGATTAGCAGCTGGGACGAAAGAACCATTTGAATTCGCTCTGATTAAAGGAGCGCCAAAATTTAAATTTGGGCGTTGAAATGAAGTGGCTGGCCTCACCGGTTGACTGGCTGGTCTGTTTGAATTTATTATACCCGTCATCGCCTTTTCTAACAGGGTCGGATAAAATTTACCGCTTGGATCGCCTTGTTAGTTGCTTGAGCTTGAATATTCTGGGCAGACTGTTGTTGCAAAGAGGGATAATTCGGTTTCGGCATGTTATCATTTGACTTTATAGGATTAATCTTACTTGAATGCCTTGCTAGTGATGAGTTTCCTAAAACTCCTGTTGTCATATCGCTAACTAACTTTGCGTTGCTCTCAAAGGCTGATATTAATACTTTGAACGTTTGAACGTATATTTCCATGGTATGAGCATCACAAACTGGGCCCCTGTGTTATTTGACGGTTTTTATTGTACTTTCTAATGAATCCATTTATTGAAGAGTCTGGCTCTGTTCCTACCCTAATAACAGCTTGGAATTCTTTCTGTTCATTTGCATACACATTCATACATGTGTATTCTTTGTTACCTTTAATAACTATCCTATCAATTTACCATCCTCCATTTCTTTCTCAAACCTCACTGTCCTTACAACTTTTTTATCATCACCGACAAATGTTGATATGAATGGCCCCGGCTTGCGACCTTGGCTTGATAACAGACCCCTGTAAATTACCTTTTTTATCAAGTCCAACGCTTATATCGGCATCAAGCAAACTCTTTTGTCTCTTATAATCTTCAATGGCTTGAAGCTGTTTAAATCTAGGCATGAATGGTTCCTGAGGTTTTGTCTACTTTGGCATGACACATTCGGTTACTGTATCAAAATTGTTCGGGTTACTGATAGGCTCTTTTTTATGAGGCTTCCAGTCGTTTTCCCTTGAATCCTTCAAAGTAGACATTAAATGTTTTTTGTAGCAAAATTGGTTAAAATACATCATAATGGAATCATCTGGTTCTAATGCCAAAACTTGGTGCTTTGCTAACTTTCATCAAATTTCGACTTATTTTTTACGAGAATTTTAGACTCGCAGGCTATTAAATCATCATATGATAAATCTGTCTCTGATAATGAAGATAATTCTTGGTATAAATTCATTCCAGATGATTTCAAAAAGACTCGTCTACTAAACGGACTCACAGTATTCGCGCGGTAGTCATACAATTCGATCCAAATTCCTCCGTCTACAAATTGCACATCACTATCTACTAATAAACTTTCCAATTCAATCGGTAATATATTATGTTCAATGCAAAAAATAAGTTTCTAATTGAAAGAATGTATATCGTTCTTACTTGGATAGATGGATGCATAGGTATTGATATTTCCTTTCCCAGAAATTAAATTTTATTACTTGGTTTTGCAAAGAAATATGATCCTTATAAACTGAAATCACGAAAACCACATCTGCAGATTCTACAGGTTTCACCACTGGTAATACTGAAACTTCTGTCTTGGAAAATCTGTCAGATATTTGTGTGTCTATCCTTTTTAATTTTGGGACTGGGAATTTCATCGGGGCATTTATCTTGAAAGGTTTCATTTTGTATTTTTCCAAAAATATTTTCGCTATTTGTCGTTGAAAATGAAGAATAGATATCGAAAACAAGCGTTTAGTATAATGTAAACCTAATGATATGCTCTAATAAATCAATGCTCAAATTTAAACGCATCATCGGGGACGAATAATCTCTCAAATCGCGGAATATAGAGACAACGATATCAAATATATATACTCTGACTAATTTATCGGACGGGGAGTTTACGACCCGGACTTCAGAAACGATTATTGGCAAGTTGAGTTAATGCCATTTTCACTTCGAATATACACTCACTTTAAGGGTTTTACACCGTGAACCAGGGTGGTTGTCGAGTGGTGTGTGTGTGTGTGTGTGTGTGTGTATGTATGTGTGTCTGTAACCATTTTTTGCTTCCGTTTTCTCCCAAATTTGGTCTTTGAACTCAGAACATGCAATATATAAAGTAATATTTATTTTCAGCCCCTTTAGTAAAGGTAGTTGTTGAGATATAGATGGCGGAAGTTTTGGAAGCGGTATGTTGGATTGCTCATTAATATCGTCCATATGTGTCTAATTACATATAAATAAAATTAAATTAATAAATTGTTCTTTTATCTACTTTATTAGCGTTTTAGAGACATTAAAGTCGCTTGTTACACTTAGTTTTGAACTTTTGAGTCCCATAGACAGCATAGTGTAGCAAATCTTTAAAAGTATACAATTGTATAATTATTATTATATTAATTTAAAGATAAATGTTTTTATTAGAACAAGATAAATGGAGATTCGGGATTCGCAGGAGGAAACTGGAAAACGGTAAATGAAGGTCACAGGCGATAAAAGAAACCGGTAAAATGAATTCCTGAATGTTTTGAATATAGATAGATAGATTCTATTTTAGGCGATTAACGCTAATGTAAAAAAATGATTAGACAGAAAACAGTTGTTTTGTGTGAAAAAATTTATTGATAATTATAAACTCCCCGTCCGATTTAACGAGCACTGCGAGACTTGTTCCGTGAATCTGTAGCGCCTTAGCTACAGAGACACCTAGCCACATCATGGAGGAAATTTCCCCTATTCCTAGCAGTGCGAAACCTCCAAAATACGATCCCCCGCACCAGAATCAACATCGTTTATCAGACTTTATTTTACTAAAAACTATTGGTATTTACTTGTAATAATTTTTATAGGGACGGGGACGTTTGGCCGGGTGTATTTATGCAAACTCGCGAATCCCGATCGATTTTTTGCAATGAAAGTTTTGAAGAAATCTGAAATAGTGAGATTGAAGCAAGTTGAACATGTAAATAACGAAAGAAATATTTTATCCCTTGTAAATCACCCATTTGTGGTTAATCTGTAAAGATATGTCTTATCTATTTATCAAGATTCTGTACATTTCAAAACACCCGAAATTTGTACATGTTAATGGAGTATGTATTGGGTGGCGAACTGTTTTCTCATCTTCGAAGGTAATGTCACAATTTTTCATTAACAGAGCGGGGCGATTTTCAAATGATGTCACGAAATTTTATATTTCTGAAATACTATTAGCTATAGAATTCCTTCATTCTAAAAACGTAGTATATAGAGATTTGAAACCTGAGAACTTACTATTAGATTCGCGGGGCCATGTTAAAATTACAGGTAGAGGTCTTAAATTAGACTATACAAGATTTTGGTTTTGCAAAGATTGTCGAAGATCGCACATGGACTCTTTGTGGGACCCCTGAATACTTGGCGCCTGAAATAATTCAATCTAAGGGTCACGGAAAAGCTGTCGATTGGTGGGCATTAGGGATATTGGCTTTTGAAATGCTGTCTGGTTATCCGCCCTTTTTTGATGACAATCCTTTCGGTATTTATGAGAAAATTTTGGCGGGCAAAATAACTTTTCCAACTCACATTGATGCAGAGGCAAAAGATCTGATCAAAAGGCTTCTAGTTGGTGATCGAACAAAGCGTCTTGGAAATCTTAAAGTATACGATTGAATTACGGAAATATAGGGTGGTTCTGAAGATGTCAAAAAGCACAAATGGTTTAGAGGAGTTGATTGGCAAATGCTTTTTGATAAGCAAATACCAGTAATCTCTTTCCATATTTTTAAAAGGCTCCGATTATTCCAATGGCACGACATCCTGGTGATACATGTAACTTTGATACGTATCCGGAAGAAGCCATTGAACCTCAAGTGGGTCCACAAGTGGATCCTTTTCAGCATCTTTTCCTTGACTTTTAACATAATATTAAATCGATTATTACTATTTATTTTTAATGATAAGTTTTTTTGAATTTTGTAATGCCGAACTTTTTCCAAGCCCTTTTTTCAGGTGGACTTGCAGGACTCTCTGTTGAGCTAGCACTTTATCCACTTGATACAATTAAAACCAGAGTGCAATGTGAAAGTGGATTTAAACAGTCTGGAGGATTTAAGGGTGTATACTCTGGAGTGTCTGCAACAGTGGCAGCATTTCCATCAAGTAAGTCTTTTATTGTTAGAATTATAGCCTCCCTATTTTTTATCACTTATGAAACTACAAAACATGTTTTGGAACATCGAATTAATGAATTCCTCATCCCTGTAATTGCTGGTTGTATAGGAGAGCTAGTAATCATATATTATTGATTTCCTAGTCCGCTTGTCTTATAAGAGTGCCAATTGATATTTTGAAACAAAGAACGCAAGTTGGTATGTCCCCAAATAACCTAAGTGTATTGAAAACTTTAATTAGACATGAAGGGATCTCAGGCTTATATGCAGGATATCTTTCAACAATATTTAGGGAGGTAATTAGTTCTTTTCTTTTTTTTGCGGATACCGTTCACATGCATTCAGTTCGCGATTTATGAATTTCTAAAGGTAACTGACATAAATGTTGTAAAAAGAGCCTAGATAATGGTATAAATTTACGCAATACTGAAAGATATGCTCTTTATGGGAGCATCGCGGGTAATATAAAGCCAGTTGTTATTTAAGGTGGTCTGTCGGCTTTTGTGACTACGCCATTTGATGTCATTAAAACAAGAATAATGTTATCATCGAAAGACTCGTATCTTAGAAAAAAAGGTGCCATATTTGGATTCAAGCATGTCCTGCGCCATGAAGGTCTTGCAATTCTTTTCAAGGGCGCACTACCTAGAACTTGTTGGATTTCTCTAGGCGGTTTTATATTTTTTGGAGTTTATGAAAGTAGTAACGCATTATTGAGGTCATGATAATGGCAACAATAAACCAATTTTGTTTGTATTAAAGGTCAACTTTTATTGTTTTAATTCTTCTATCATTTTGTCTTTTAATACGACTAGTTGTTCTAACTTGGCGATTTTGATTTGGAGGATCTAAATCGATATTTGAAAGGAATTTTACTTCAACTGTTTCTTGCAATTCTAGTATAATTTGATCCTTTTCTTCTTCTGTAACAGCTGGATTTAGAGAAAACTTAGATTCTTTATCTTAAGATATACTAAACACACTCAGCGTACCTTGAATCAGAACTTGTGAATTGTATCCTTCTTCCATATTGATCTCTTTTTCGTTCGAAAGTGGTGTTTCCATTACAGATTGAAATCTGTTAATTAATGGTTTTGAAAGATTCAGCTTTGGACCTTTTTTGTGAATCGGGATTGGAGCGGATTGCTTTATCTGGTCTCGTTGAGAGCCATACCCTACTGTGTCCTTTTTATTTGAAAGTGAACTTTGTGATTCTTGTAACTTTGATTAGTTGATTCATTGATTACAATCTTTCGCAGATCGAAAAGTATACACTCCACGATACCTGGCTGACAACCTGCAATAGCTTGAATGTAATCATCAGGGAGATAAATGCCTATTTTTTTCAATACTTTATCTAATCTTTTGTAGTAAATTCGGTTGTTTTACGATTTAGGGTATTCCAGTTGACTACTTTTTGCTGATGCGAATTTGATGGAGGATAGTTATGTAATTCGACATATTTCGGAATCAAAATCTTTAGTATTTCAGCAAACATAACTGATAAATGGTAATTAATGCATAACTTACCACCATCTGAGAAGTCTCTCGTAAAATTACGTTTTTGGCGAGATAAAGGAAAGCTATCAACCCAAGCAAACATATCTCTTAATTCTTCCTCTGTTAATTCACGAATTTGGGGTGTAATAGGCTGCATGGGTGGTCTGTTTATTTGTTTACCATTGAAGTCTAAATTATTTATTTAAAGTAATCTTTGGGAACAAATGCAAATGAAACAACCAGAACAACGTATGCAAAGGAAAGGACGGTTCCCTTGAAATAATTGGTTCTTCCTTCGTTATAGACGTACGTCAGCATGAAAATGCTCATTAGCACCGCAAGAACATCCCATAATGGAAATAAAAGAGTAAAAAAGTGACCGAGATCTATGAATTCATGTCTGTTATAAAAGGCTGAAAATGCTACTAAGGCTGGAACTTGCAACAAAGCGACCTGTAAAGTATATGCTGAGCCAATTTCAAGAGATAGTGAAATATTATTGTTAAGAGCAAATGCGAGGGCATTGATGAATTCAGTTACGTTTGGAACCAAGGCAAAAAGAGTCAACCCAATGAAGCGTTCACTTAAAACTCCCCCTTTTAAAACAGAATCTACCGAATCTACCAACAGTTCTAATCAATTATTTTTTAATTTCATACCCGCTAAAAGAGAAAATAACACAGTTGACACTAAAAGAACAATGGTCGATTTAATTTTTGACCAAGCAGGGGCATCGTGACCACTTCCCTGGTGATCAGGCTCAGGCGAAACATTTTGGGAAGAATGATTATTCTCATTTAGGTTTCCTGGAAATCTGAAAGTGCTATCTCTGGCAGATATGACGCTGCTTCGCCTTTCATAAATTTGGGTAACGTGAGTTCTAAGCGTGAACCAAAGTCCGACTAAATATACGAGCACAAGAATTATCGAACAGATGTAAGTTAATGGGCGGATGCTTTCAAGAAAAAACTTATCTTCCAATAGGCTGTTGGCCTTTTCGTAAACGCATGAAAGACAAACACTGTTATTACATGAATCGCATGTGATGTTATATTTAGGTTTGTTAAAAATTGAATAAAATACTGTTGGTGTAAACGCTCCTATAATAGCCATGTAAAGAAGGGTTGAGGTAACGACTGCGCTCTTTGAATTAAATTTCTGTTCCTTCTTTTTAATACCCCCGGTAATCATTGAAAGCCCTGGTAAAAGGAGTAAGGCACCTAGAAAAGAACCAGTAATTGCACCCTCAACCAATTTAGCTTTTCCTTGCGTAATGGCCAAACAATACAGTATTATTTCAACAATCGAGCCAAAGGTTGCATTAATGACAGCAGCCATTCCCAAACTAGATTGTGCAGATATTGAACTAACTGACATGCCTATGAAATATGCCAAGGGAATAGTTGATACAATACATAAACAAAAGACAATTAAAGGATTCCCAATACCAGTATGACCTATTGAAGGCGCAATGAACATTCCATCAACCAAGGCGAAAATTACAACAGCCATCAAGTTCAAAAGAATTATATTTACTCCATCGTAAGTATACTTGTAATATCGAAAGCCAACAGCTTTATATGTGCACAAAACTATTTCACCAGTTATTACGCTAGAGCCAGATTTTACATGAATCGAATTGGGCGATCGAAGAAGCTGATTAAGTAAAACTCCATTAACTTTGGCCATGGGAACAGATATAACAAAGAACCAACATAACAATGAGGCAAACAGATGCATGGGGGCAATCACAATACAATAAAAGAAATAGTAGATTAAAAAATCTCTCTTTTTGAGCCTAGATATCAAAAGTCTCATCGAATAGCTAGGCCCATAATGGAAATACCCTGAAGTTCTAGGATCAATAGCATCTCTTAACAAGGGTTGGTTAAGCCCCTCATTCTCATTGTCAGGAGATGATGAAAAGTCATCATGAATAATTACTTCTCGCTGTTTTTCTATGTACTTCCCAAATGGCCAAATTATGTACCAAGCCATTTGAATCATCAATTTTGAGAATTTGTGGCCAAGAGTTTTTAGCATCAATCCGCTAGTAAAATAAAGCAATGACATCCACCATCCGAACAATATAAACCATGCAATGTTGCCTGGATAGAAATAGCTCTCCCTTGATGACTCTGGGATTGAATGAACAGCTTCTTCAGCGGCTGCCTCAATGCTTCTTTCCTTTTTATATAATGCGGGTTTCCATAATCTAATTCCAAATGGATGTGTTTCATTTATGGTCTAGAATAATTAATCACGGAGTTTTACTTCTTGCCGATATTTGACACTCATTTCTTTTGACAGTATGCTTGCCACATCGTTAAAATAATTATCATCTGATTCTAAATCTGTTTTATGGTCCTCTTCATTTGTGTTAAATTGTCTGTGCGTAGAGCTCATTTGAGCGGAAAATTCAATAAATTAAATTTAGAAAAATTACAACAGACTTTTTTATTAAAGTTCCTGGGATTGGCTAACATTTTTATCACTCTTGCTCTTTTTCGGAACCAACATTTCATTGATATTAGGTAAAACACCACCTGAAGCTATCGTTACATTACCCAACAATTTGTTTAGTTCCTCATCATTTCTTATAGCCAATTGTAAATGACGAGGTACAATTCTTGTCTTTTTGTTATCTCTGGCTGCATTTCCCGCAAGTTCTAAGATTTCCGCTGTCAAATACTCCAATATTGCTGCGAGGTAAACTGGTGCCCCCGCTCCGACTCTTTGTGCGTAATTTCCTTTTCTTAAGAATCTGTGAACTCTTCCTACTGGGAATTGTAAGCCCGCCTTGGTAGAACGAGATTTTGCGGCCTTTCCTTGAGACGCGGATGCTTTTCCTCCTTTTCCAGACATTTTTGTGGCTTAATGAATTTAGCTTTAATAAGTTTGTTTCTTAA
>KE561096.1:0-65232 GCA_000442015.1 Rozella allomycis CSF55 | reverse complement strand
GTCTTTTAAACTCACCATCCCGCCCATAATTTCCAAAGGCATGGAAATTACAGCAACCCTGGCTGAAGCGCTTACAATGTTCAAACGAAGGGAAAAAATTTAAATATGATCACATTTTATTTATACTTATTGTACATGCTACAATCATAAATGAAATTTTAATACTTTAGAAGGCGTGTCAAAAGATAAATGCAATTGAATTTTTCGTTAATTCCATCTTGTGAGTCAAAATTTTGTATGCCTGGAGGCCTGCATAGTTTCTGTTTGGAGTTAGCTGACTTTATTCTTCGAATATTTAGGAGTGAAAGACCCACCTCGCATCGATGCCGGCTAAAGTACATCAACGTGACGCGAAAAAGATTGTTTTGTGTGTTGTGTGTAATTGATCTGGTACAAATATGCTGTCTTATTCTACGCCATTACAGCTGCGACAGTGCTGGCAATGGTGGTGTCGGTGTAGCCTAACTTTGTACGTTTACGATGGCATATTTTGTAAATCACTTTCAGGAGTACATCAAATGACCTCTCCATTTGCACAGATATCTTGCGTCAATGCTGAGACTCATGATCAGCCATCTGGTATGGTTTTTTTGATGGCCAGGACGCCAGGTAGCTCAAAGTATTAACTATTAATATATGTCATATTCCAATTATTCCTCGTTAAGGGATTTAATTGTACTCATTCCAATTGCAAAACCTATTGCGGTATTCGCTCGCCATTAATGATTAGTTCGATTTGGTGACGAAATGTGAGGTTTGAGAATACTATTATTTGTGCCTTGGGATGGAAACAATCCCTCTTGGAAACATTAAAGGGTAAAACTGAAGATCAGGGGAGCCAATATTTTTGGAAATTTCTAAGTCGTCCCAGGGGAGCCAATCAGCCACCAGGATACCCTGGTAATTGAACTCAATGAACACCTTTGACACAGTAAAGGCAAATATTACCGCCCTAGATATCTTTTGAGAATTTCTTCTGTTCTTAGCTAGATCGTAAATAATGTACGTGACATTTTTGCCGCAAATTTNCCAGTACAGTTATCTGCCAACTTGCGAATACGATCAAGAACCAAGTCAACAATTTCTTTTCCAATAGTATAATGACCACGAGCATAGTTGTTAGCAGCATCTTCCTTTCCAGTGATCAATTGTTCAGGGTGAAACAATTGGCGATATGTTCCAGTACGAACTTCATCAACAACAGTTGGCTCTAAATCAACAAAAACAGTACGTGGAACATGCTTTCCAGCTCCAGTCTCAGAGAAAAAGGTATTGAATGAATCATCTCCTCCTCCAATAGTCTTGTCTGATGGCATTTGTCCATCAGGTTGAATTCCGTGTTCTAAACAATACAATTCCCAACATGCATTTCCAATTTGCACACCAGCTTGTCCCACATGGATAGATATACATTCACGCATTTTTGATTCTTGCTCTCGTTAGGAAGGGCAGGCTTGGGGAAATAATTCATCCCGTCTTTTAAACTCACCATCCCGCCCATAATTTCCAAAGGTGTGGAAATTACAGCAACCCTGGCTGTAGCGCCTAAATAAATATGTTCACAAATTTTACTTATACTTGTTGTACATACTACATTCATAAATGAAATATAAATACTTTAGAAGGCGTGTCAAAAGATAAATGCAATTGAATTTTTCGTTAATTCCATCTTGTGAGTCAAAATTTTGTATGCCTGGACTCCTGGATAATTTCTGGTTGGAGTTAGCTGACTTTATTCTTTGAATAATTAGGAGTGAATGACCGACCTCGCATCGATGCCGGCTAAAGTACATCAATGTGACGCGAAAAAGATTGTTTTGTGTTTTGTGTGTAATTGGTTTGGTACGAATATGCTGTCTTATTCTACGCCATTACAGCGCTAGCTTTCGGCGACGGTGCTGGCAATGGTGGTGTAGCCTAAATGTGTACGTTTAGGATGGCATATTTTGTAAACCACTTTCAGGAGTACATCAAATGACCTCTCCATTTGCACAGATATCTTTAATCAATGCCGAGACTCATGATCAGCCATCTGGTAATATGGTTTTTTGAACTGAGTAGCTAGCTGTATGGCCGGGTATCTCAAAGTAGNAAATGCTTTAATTCAAATAAAACGGTGATTTATTCGAAAAAGATTTTTTTTTAAATATATCAACATTTTTTATTGATTAATTAAATTTTCAGAATTGATAGATATATAGTTTCTTTTGAAATTTCAGATTCAAATTTTGGCACGAAGGGATAAGGCGCGAGTTACTTCTATTGGTTGTTAAAATTGGCGGGAAAAAGTGCTCATGCCTGGCTCCCCTGATCTTCACTTTTACCTATCAAAGAATTGAGCTTTATAAACAGCATCCTCTTGAAACTGAATACGGGATTTTTTTTAAATAAAACCACTTTCGTAAGAATTTTGCAAAATTCAGAAACCCGTAAATCCCTATGACAAGTGAATTTTATCTGGGCTTCATATTTGGGAGTCTGTTTATATTTATGATACTAGGAGGAATTTTTCATTATCTTTTCCTTAGTCCATCTGATCGTGAGAGGCCTCAAAGGTTAACAGTTCGCGATTGTAATTTGGTATATTTGTTCAGAATGATTAACCAGGTTTCAGATGTCATTGATTCCAGCATGTATAATGAAGATGATACTGAAAATCCAGATACCATTGAATGGCTTAATAGTTTGGTCAGATCAATTTTATTTCGATTCAAAACTTCTTCCAAGTTGCAAAATCTACTAATTGAAAAAATGGATGAAATTCTTAACAATGAAAGACTATCCTATCTGGGAAGGTTTGTTATCACAAATTTGGAATTTGGTAAAAGCCCGCCAAGAATTGAAAAAATATCTGAGTGTTCTCGAGTGCCAGATAAAATTGGTACGCTAAAGGAAACAAAGAATGTTGTATGAGCTTGATTGTTTTTAGGATAGGACTACGAAATTTTGTTTTCTGTAAAAGATTGTGCCAATATTGGTATAGAAACAGAATTGATATTGAATTGGCCACAAGCTTCTTCCGCAACATTACCAATATCTTTATTCTTTAAACTAAATGAAGTTAAGGGGAAGGTATAATTATTCTTAATTTCATACAGGCAATCATAAATTTTGCAAATGTTGGGTCACAGACCTTTTTTGAATTTTGTTTTTCAGAAGAACCGTTTATAGACATAGGGATAGGATCTCTAATAGGAAATAAAACAAAATTAAAAGATGTCGCCAAGTTGTCTAGGTTAATTCGAATTAAATTGAGGAATGTCATTAAACAAAAATTAACGAGGCCGAATGTGTTTCGTTATCAAATAAATGTTCTTTCAGATTTAGACTACTCAGATGATGGCGAAATTAAATCCGCTCTAGTACCCATCGATGTCTTAAATAGTTCAGGAGACTTACGTTTAAGAAAGGACTTGACAGAAGAAGACATTTAAATATAAAGCATCGAAGAAAAGCAACGCATTCAATAAAAACTGATTTTAAATTTATATTACAATTCCATTCCTGGAGCATCATCGTCCGAAAATGAGTCTTCTTCTAGATCATCGTCTCCGCCTTCTTCGGCTTGATTTTCAGCAGCTTCAATTGCTTCTTTTGTTGCAAATCTTTTAATATACTCTTTAACTTTGGTTTCATAAGAGCTTGGTTCCCTCAATAACAGAGCGGCAGCTTCTCCATTCTAACTACACCAACAATATAAAACGTACTAGAGGATCAGTTGGGTTAGGATATCTAAGCAGTTGAGGCAAAAATACTTCAAAAATGTTTATCATATCTAATCTACTGTTATTTAATGAATGGTTACCAAACATAGGGCTCCAGGTTTGATTAATTACATCTAAGCAAACAGATCCACTCCTATAATTATAAAACTCTTTATCATTTACATTTCATCTACATTTGGATGAAAGATTTTGTTAACGAATCCTATTGAGGGAGACTTATATGGATATTGGTCTGGTATTTCTACATGTATTTTCCACACTCCTTCAGAGTAAGGGGCTGCCTTTTATATTATCTGCATGATTTACTTCCTTCAGGCCCATGAAACTTGATATAAAATTCTTGCATATTGTCGTTTACTAGTGATACTTCGTAATCACTCATAAGTCTAATTTAATTAATTTCTATCAGTTTACAGTTTCATCATATCAGTCTCTAGTCGCCTTCTTGGGGAACTCATTTTGCAATGACAACAGGGGTTGGTAAACAAAAATACTACGCATGAAATAAATGCAGTGTATTGATAATTTATTTAAAAGTGTATTGCGGTACATGAATTTTGGCTCTGATCCTTTCGAATCAAAGGCGATTGGTTGTAGAACTGTAAGTTCAGGAAGTGCTTGACAGAACTTTGGATTCATTAAACAAGAAAAGAAATTTCCGTAGTAATCAATACATAAATACATCAATGAGAGCCTGGAAGACATCATATATTCGATGGCACTTTTCGTCGGTCTGGTAGTCACTGCAATTATACCTATCGGATTAATAACTTGGTATGTACAAAGAGCCCCTTCAAATTCGCGAAGAACACTAACAGATATAGGCTTTGAGGTGCATTTGCATTGAACGGCTATTGGGATTTTTTCACTTTGCAGAGCCCAGAACCCTTTCAGGTCTATTCCCTTGTCACCAGACTTTCCGGTAACCGTTAATTCGAAACTAAGATCTTTTAGTTTTGAAGCAACAACATTTTCGTAACAAGATCCCCTTACTTTAAATGATGAAAAACACCGATAATGTGACATTTCTAAAACGGAATTTTCGAATGTCTATTCAGAATCGTATTGGTAGTCAGTATTTAAAAGTAATCAGAGGCGTGGAGGTCAGGTACCCCAATCATTTCAAGCAAAAAATTACTTTGACAAATGGAGCAACAATGGAAATTTTATCACTTTCGAGTTTAAAACCTTATGTTATTTTGACACAAGACTCATTTAATCATCCAACTTGGAACACTAAAGATAATAAGACAAATGGACCCGGAGAATCAGAAAATATCAAGTCCTTTAAGGAAAAGTTTGGTGACCTTGATCTCTAATAATAAAACAAAATTAACAAATGATGGTAAATATATGCTTTAATTTTATCATATTTTTATATTTATACAATCCATTCATCAACACCAAAGCCTGATATTACGATAATGTTCAATTTAATTAAACGGACTAAGTATCAAAGTTCAAATCATGATAGTAATATAGACACCAAGAAGAATTTAAACGTTGTGAACTCGAAATTTACGCTTGATTTGAAGTGGCGCATGAGGATCAAAATATAGTTTATGAGTTCAGAGAATGCCGCATTTTATTATGATTTGGCACCCTCTTCAATGACAAGTTTCTCTGATAAATATATTTGTACCTTTGAAATTTGTCAAAACAACACAAGCTTTGATTCAAGTTGGGGCTTTCTAAAACATCTTTTTGATATTCATAGAATAGCGGTGAACAATGTAGAAGATGTTTTACCTTTTCTTCAAGAATATATAGATTATTACAAGTGCAAAGGAATCGATAGTTTTGAAGGAGAAATCACAATTCTAGGTGCTGGGCCTGCTGGCAATGATTTAATTTTGAGAAATGAACTACACAAAGAGAAACTAGATAAACTGCTACACAGACAAGAAGAAGAACGTATTGAAACTAAAGCCCGACAATGTCTTTTTTGTAAGAAGGTGTTTACTAATAAAAGATCATATGTGAGGCATATGTATATTGAACACTCCTTCAACATCGGTGCTCCTGACAATATAGTTCTCTTTGATGACTTTATGAGTCTTCTAAAAAAGAAGTTAGACGAGTAAATATTGTGACATGAAATTGAGATTAGTTTGAAGTGTATTTACTGTGAGAAAACCTTTCCAAGTTTTACTGTTCTTAGAAATCACCTGAGAAAGAAAAAACATTTTAAAATTTCAAGCAAGAATTTAATTTATGATAAATTCTATTTTAGAAACTATGTAGAGCTTAAAAAAGAGATTAACTTGAATGATGAACAAGAGATTTTAAGTGAAAAGGAAACTTGGGAAGATTGGTGGGATAATTCAAAGGAAGCTCAAACTTTGAGTCTTTTTGGACAAAGATACTTTGACACTCCATTTGATGCAATCATGGAAGTGAAAGATGAATTTAAATTTGACATTAAAGAATTTGTGATTGCAAAAGGTATTAAAACTTAAATTTACAGACTAGGTTTGGATGTTTATGAACGCATAAAGCTAATCAATTATATCAGAAGGAAAACTAGTGAATTATCGTGCATTACTTGCAATACAAAGTTTAAAAATTCAGATACTCTAAAGGACCATTATTGTAACACAAATCACATTTTTCTGCTGGAAAAAGATAATTTTGTATCTTCAGAGTTTCTGTATCCTATTCTCGCTGACGATCCTTTGCTTTGGTACGTAGACGAATTATTTGGTGATTGTTAACCCCTTGAGCAATTATTAAAAAAATAAAAATGCAAAGTGTAATTTTTAAGCTTCTTGTCTTTCAAAAATCAAATAATCGACGTATGAAGTTCCGAAAAAAATAATGATTCCATTATGGCCATACCATAATGGACTGGGACCAACCCATGACGGTTACATAATACAAGGGTTGGGTGTGAAAAAAACTGTTGTCAATGAATCTCTCTTACTCAAACAGTGAAAAAGCGAAGTTTTACTTTGAATCAATGGGTGAAGACCGATGGAAGTGTAGATTTTGTTTATCTGAGCGAAAACAAGTGAAGAACAAGAGGTACGCCAATCTTGTGCAGCACATTGAAAAAGAACATCCGAATTGGAAAGAAGAAATAAAAATACCATCTTCGACTGAAAAAGAAAGAAATGTGTTTGGATGGTTGGATCTTTTGACTGGAAAAAGTACGCTACCATATACCTCTTGCGAAGACCCTTTGTTCCTACAGTATTCACGATTGAAGAAAATGGACTCTGATACTTTTCTGCAATATGCACATTTATTGGTAGCGTCTGTGGAAGAAAAGATCAAAAGTGCAATATGCACATTTATTGGTAGCGTCTGTGGAAGAAAAAATTAGTAAAGAATTGCCTGACAAAGGAGGATTAATGTTCGATCAGTGGACAGATTCGGGAAATCACTATGTGGGTCTTTTTCCGTGACACCGCGTTTACCATTGACGCTTTTGGCCTTGGCTCCCTTACTGAATGAAGAAGCGTTGGATACGGAAAGTCATTTTGCATTTTTGGAGGCCACTCTTGAAATCTATGGGAAAGGGCGTGACTTTGTGCAATTTATCGTTGGGGTAAATTGTGACGTTGGGGTAAATTGTGATCTCATGAAATCAATAGCCAACGCCTTCAACGTACCTTCATTGGGGTGTGTCTCCCACCGCTTCAACCTTGCAGTCCAACAACTGCTGGACCAAAGATATTCTGGAATTATGGTTAAGTTAAAGGAGTTAATAATGTTGGAAGTGGAAGAGTTAGCAATCCGGCTGCTCTCACTTCCGGCCTATTATTTAGTGAGGTAGTCAAGAGATCTAGCAAAAATATCGATGTTATTGGTATAACACAGCCGCAAAAGGTGAAGGAAATTTGGGGAAAGAAGTGAGATGCCAGGGTCGGGGTATAAATGCGACCCTTGAATAAAATAAAAAAGTTTTTCACTGCTCTTAGGAGTTTATTTATTAGTTTTTCTTCTAAATTACTTGAGAAAAGACTGAAACGTTTGAAGCATTGGGGAAAATTGAGACACAAGACAAACCTAAGTCCTGTTATTGACAATGATACAAGATGGAATGAAAAATATACAATGGCCAGGGTATATATTCAGCTAAAAGAATTTATTGATGAAATGGATCGAGATCTTTTTGATTGTTTGCCTTCTCCAAAAAAGCAAATTGTTATTCAAGAAATGAAAGAAGTAATGGCAAAATTGGACTCTGTCACCAACGCGTTACAAGGTGATGTGACAATGGAAGAAGTGAGAATTCTCTTTGACAGTGTCATTGAAGAATTTCCTTCTACGCGGGGTTATTTGGCTACTGACGCGGAGATTGTTCACAATGTTGCATTTGAGAATGCCCTAGTGAAAGTGATTGGAAAAAGGAAGAGATGCTCACGATGGAAGAAAAAGAGACTTTGGTACCATTTAGTCGTGCTTTAATTCAACTCACTCCTGAAGAGGAAAAGCAGTTGGGGTTTGCCGCCGCAAAACTTCAGCAAGCAAAAAACGGAAACGCGATGAGAGCGAATATGAAGATTTTGACATTTATTCCTCCAACATCCAATCAATGTGAACGATTATTCAGCCAATGCAAGTTGAATTTGGGTAATGCAATGACTCCACGTAATTTGGAAATGCTCATGTTTTTGAAACTAAATCGGTCAATGTGGAATTTTAAAGAAGTCAGTCAGATCGTACGCCACAAGAAAAACGACAAATAAAATCTGGTTTTGCATTAAAGGATTAGTTTTAGAATTATAATTATGGATCCATAATGGTCATTATGGATGGGTATCAAAACAGCATAACCATAAAATGCAACCATGTCTGGACGTGACTGAGTTCTGAGGAGAACTGTCACACCTAATCCAGTTAACCATTCAAAGATGGATCTTCCAGATCGCGATTGCCATGTACATGGGCAAATCACCTATAGACTGATTCCGTCAGAGTGACGGATCATAGGCGGCACCGGTAAAACCTCAGGCGGAGACTGAGGAAAGGAATACCGCGGAAGAGAGTAGATCTTTTCCTGCATTACTTTCTTTATGAACACATCACATGGAGTTTTATGAAATGCTTTGTCCCGTCGTTTTGATGAGTTGAGTAGCTGTGGAGGGAGTAGTTGTGTAAGTGACTGACTGTCGGACTGTTGTGTGTTTCATTCTTAACCAAGCGTCTTTCTAGTTCACTTATTTAGAATTATAAAGCCGTAATGGTGAGCCTCATTATGAAAGAATCGAGTTTATCAACATTTGTTAAATTTACTGACACTTGAACCAAGGCCCAAGGGCTTTTAGAAATAGACATCCTGATGACAAATTCCTACGCGCTTGAGGTCTTAATAAATATTTTAATGAATTAAATAAAATATTTTACTTCTTTGAGAAATAATTGATTACAACGAAGACAGATTTAATAAAAAAGATCTTCGACTTCATTTAATAAGAATTCTTAGTCAAAAAGTTAATTAATTTATTTAGTAAGTTAACAATGAAATCCATTGCCTTCGCTTGGCAAATTGGGATCTAACTGAATCCAAGTTCACTATCAAATGCTTCTTAGTATCATATCCTCTCTGACAGAAGAATATCTTCTCGTGATCTCCATTCAGAACATCCAGATACTCGGGATCTACGGTAATTTTAAGACTGTTTTCGTTGAATTCGTCTGAGTGATAACTCTCTATTCTAGGAGGGATTGTCGTGAATGAAGGTGGAATTTGCCTCAATTCATTAAAATATTTTCTTTTGGCTAAATATGATTGGTATCTACAAAATTTATCAAGGGACCAAACATTAGCGCGGCAAATAATACATTCCACTGAGTTACTCGAAACTTCCAAGTTTTCAAATATTTCAAACTATAATAGGAATTTAAAGTCTATTACTTGATTCACATGATATTTCTTTTGATCAATTTCTTTGGGTAAATCCGAAGGCCTGAAATACCAATGGTTTTCTATCATCAATGATTTTGAAGACACAAGAAAACCTTTTCCATCAGGCTCAAGTTGATCAAGATCATTCACATATATCCTTTTAATTTTCGCAATGTATGCAGGTTCCCCTTCTGGAGGTTGGAGGAAAACAATATCATCAACGCCGTAGATTTCACCTTCATATCGGAGCTTGTTGAAACAAAATTTATTTTTTCCATCTCTAGAGTATACATAACAATTAAATTCATCTTTAGATAAGCGGCGCTTAGTTTTGTCAGGTAAATTACTATTGATCACGGGTACGGGTACGGCCGGTATATCTAGGCACAGAGTATCTGGTAACAGCCTTTCGTTATTTAAAGAAGAGTAAACTGCAGGTACATTTACCTTTTCACTCGTTGAACGACCGCTATAACTATCATCATCGAATTCACTATCACATGAAGGATCCGTTTCAGTAGAATTTCGTCCAGAGTTTTCATCCTCACTATCAAATACTCTTTCCTTATCACTTCTCGATCCTGGTTTTTGTTGAGTCGAATTTTCAAAATTGTAAATTTGTTCATTTTTGGTTCTCCCTACATTACACTTGATTAACATTTCCGTATTTCTGTTCATGCCGGTGCCTATTACAAGGGCTGAGGCGGCGTTTTCTTATAAGAAATTTCCATTTTGCTTACGGCTAAATACAAAAACACTAAATATCTAATCCTAACTAGAATTTGCATAACGAGACAAAGACTAACTAATAAACTTAGTTGCCGATGAACGCAGTTTTAAGTGTGACTTTAATTCAGCAAAATCATGCTTGAGAATACGTTCTATAAATCCAATTGTGAGTGATTAACTATGTGTAGATGCGTGTAGACTTTTTGTTATTGACTTGCAACGGGAAACGACTCCAAATCTTAAACTGCGTGATTGATTGTTCAAAGGCGTCATCATGTGTGGACGCAAATTTCACTGGCACGTGGATATTATGGATATACGCAACACAAATGAATGTATACATGAAATATGGAAACAAGTTATGCCGAACATCAAAGCATCATATCATCAGTTTCCATAGCTTCACAAATGTCCATGTCGCATGTCGGGCTGTTGGTGAGCCAACGAGTGATTGCTATATTGAATATTTATTGTATTCGGCCGTACATTAAACCAACACATTACTAATGACCGATACACGACCGTTGAAATTGAGGTTTGTCTGCGGATTGTAGCCTTGAGACTGGCAATACTTGACTATGTGCAAGGATTAAAATTAAAAAGCACACATGCATTCAAGTAATATTGAACACTAAATATGTCGTTTGGAATGTCCCGGCAAAGTTTGTGGTGACTGTAGTTTAAAAAAGATTCTATTTCCATTCTAATAGTGTTCCCAGAATACAACTGAATAAAGTTGTTCAAAGCGGCATAATTATTCTAACATTTCTTGCGTTTACGCCGCCATATAGATGCGGCGACAAATAACCATTTGTTTTCGCCCGCATGAGGACATTACATACCGAACCGTTATCGTGCGTTGTCGTCGAAATGATGACGGGGCATGCATATGGTGCTTTTTGCAGTCTGTATGCATTTAAGACGTATATAAAGCCTCGGGCGGCTATGGCCAACATATTTATATACATAACTAGACCGGTCCCTGACATAACTCATGTGGGTGGTTGGCATTGTTTTTTTGTTAGATTGTGGGCCATGTATGGTAGTCGTGCACACGTGGGCAGTCCATATACCCCTTTAGTTTTGCTTTGCTATACACGCGGTCGTATGGATGCATACGAGGCCTTCAATGGTTCGTGTGTCTATGCCAACAAGTCCTTCGTTGGCATCATATGAATTATGTTAGTTGGTTCACATGAATTATGGTTTTAGCAGTACTTATGTTCGGGCTTAAGAAAAATATGTCGTTAACTTCGAGCATACAAAATTAATTGCCATGTTAATATGGGATATACAAGAAAGTGGAGACAAAGGTTGTGCCAAATGTCCTGCATAGAGTGTATCTATTATTTGGATTTAAGTTGTTTGCGGAGGCCCGAAGTCGGCGAAACTAAAACAAATTGTGAAGTGCTGTCGCCGGCGCGACGTTCGCTTCCTTACATTGCCATATAAATGTATGAACATGTGAAATTATATCGCGTGAATACAAACAGGCTGCCAACTTGTTTGGGTCATTGTCATTCAAACAAAAAACATGTAAGACTTTTAATCACGGGAGAATGGGTCTGTTTGTATCCGGTACAAAATGTCATCACAATGTCCGGTCCCGGAGACAACACGTTAGTTAATTCTACGCATTGCAAAACCGCTATTTATAGCTTTCATGAGCTGAGACAGGCGACGGCACGCCGCGTCGACATAACCAACGGTAATTTTGTCCAATATTTTTAAGGTCTCGACGTTAGGCATGATATTTAAATAATCTTTTATAATAATTGGCACAACGCCATATCTAAAGGAAATATAAACATAATGATATTTCGTATCTGATTGTTGTTGTGGCTATTCGTGCAGGTATTGATTTAGATACATTCATGTGATGCCAATGTCCTTATTATAGTACAGTACAGACAATATGGACTAAAACACCATTTAATGATAACAATAAAAATGCGCGGTTGTAGTCGATTATATGGCGTAGCCAATAAACGAATGGTCCTACAAATTAGGCATAAAATTCTAAAGTATTGCGGCACGGTTATTGTTAGCAACATACGAATTTATTTCGACGAAAGGCCATACGTAGATACGAAAGTCATACCACTCACGCAAAAATGTGTTGCGATCTTTAACGTGCATCACAAACTTGACATTCGGCAGTGACATTCGACAGGTATTTATCTTTATATTGGATGCACTGGAACGAACCCAATTAGCAACTTAAATGTGCGCTTGTTGCCCAGAGGATGCTTAGGTTACTCATTAGCTTAAAGGTATACTTTCGTAATACGTGATAGAAATTATTAATTTATGTGAAGCCCTAATAACCATGATTCATCATTCGATTAAGAAACGTTTTTGAGTTAGTTGATAAATTAATCAAATTCGTTCTTTGATTTACTTATTGAATTATTGTCAGATTATGTAAAATCCCGCTAATGACATGGTTCGAACCCTCTCTTTGACAGCTTTAGAGGATATAAAGAGAACCTTTTAAATGAAAAGACATATAAAATTCCTGAATTAAAGAGTTCGTATCACTGCTCTTTAATTATCTTGAAAACGCTATTTTGAATATGGATTATTAATGTTTTAAGAATATATTTGGAACCTTTCACTGATTACCTATACTTTCTATATGTCATGGTCCGACCAAGCCACTCGATATAGTAGATAAGATGAAGCCAAACCCCTTTGGGCCAAGGAGAGCAATATTTGATCTCGTGAACATGTATTTGATTCGAACTTTTTCAAGGTATATTCAATGAAGGCAGCAAGCAGCAATTATTTCTATTCTATTAATCTATTTAATACGTAGGTACGTTATACGTAGGATTTCAAACATTAAGTCATTAACAGAGATCAATTATTAATTAACATGAACAACTGAACATTAAAAATAAATTGTAAATTTTAAGTATTCTTTATTTGAAGATCAAAAAAATTTCGAATTCGTAAATTGCTTTCTTTGTCTCATGGCGGATTTTCTCTTAGGTCAAATAGTTCCTGCACTAGGAGCGTGTATTAGCATATTTTTATTTCTAAGCCCTATGAAAGCGTTTATGGTGCACTCAACCAAATATGACTTTAATCCATTGGCTGCTATTACCATGATTCTTAATTGCTTGTCATGGATATTCTATGGCATTTTTGTGAAAGACATATACATTATTACTCCAAACGTACCTGGCCTAACATTAAGTGTGTGGTATACTGTCAATGTTTACCACCATGGAGTGGCAAACAATCCACAAAGAAAATACTACGATGCGATTCTTGTTCTGGGCATATTTCTGATATTACTTGTTGACTCTGCTATCGCTCCTCAGTTGTTAGATGTAGCAGCAGCACAAACCATGGCGGGTTACATGTGTATTATCATGCTTTTATTCTTCTATATTTCTCCATTGTCAACTCTCGCAAATTGTGTAAAGGAAAAATCAGCAGTGTCAATTCATTTTGGATTGTCGGTTGCCTCTTTGGTTAATGGGTTGCTCTGGACTGTTTATGGCATTGCAATTCAAGACGCATTTGTTTATGGCCCAAATTTTGTAGGATGCTTATCTGCAAGTGTACAGTTACTATTGAAGTTCATCTACCGAAAATCAGACAAGGCACTGCTGCCACTTAGAAATATTGAAAAAGATTCTTTAGATAGCGCCGAAATCGCCAGTTAAATAAACAGTATATGTTTATCTTTTGCTTGTAGTCATGATTTCTCACATAGTTTTGTGCCTAAAGGACTTAGCCACTTTTGTGTTTTTATGACAACAAACGCACAGGAGCATTTTATACGATGCACAATCATGTTTGAAGATAATCCTGAAGCAAAAAGAATTAAAATTCGCATCAGTCCAAATGTGAAAATCGTCAAAGAACTGAAGAAAGTTTTAATAACGAGATTGGATTTAGAGGGAGTATACTATATTGACAAAATATGTTTTTCTGCTAATAATGACCAGTGGATTGATCTAGAAGACGAAGAATTATTAGACAGTGTTCGTACAATAGCGTCTGCGTTATGGATTCGGTGTAAAAAGATGAATAATCACGTTGGTGGCGATAAAGTGGAAGGAATAAAAATAATACCGATGCCAAAAGCAAAAAAGCCAGAGTCGCCAAGGACTAGTGAAGTTTACCCTTCTGTAGTCAAACCGACACCAGTTACACCTCGAGCGAATGGAAATACCGTTGCCAAGAATACTCCTTCGAAGCTAAGCTACGTTGAAACAAATGTCGAGAAGACTAAAGAAAGTCCTATTGTCTACAAACCCCCAACTGAGAGTACACCACAAATGAACGGTCCCAAGAATGTGAATTTGATGAATTTAATAAACAACACACCCAATAAAATAGAAGCAAAGGTTATAAATTTAGTGGATTCAGAGATTGAAGAGAAGAAACTTTCCCCGGCTACTGAAAGTAAATCATCCCTGGAAGAAGAAAACGCGGGTCTTGAAGATGAAGTCGAAGATAAATTGCTTCCCGATTCGCCTGAAGATGATAACCAAAAGCTCTTAAATAAAAGAAGTAGAGAAAGTCTTGATACGAAAGCTGAAGCGGTTAGGAAAAAGACCAGGGTATCTACTGCTGAAACTGAAGCGTAATGTTTTTTCTTTTAAATAATTACAGCCTCAACGAAAGCGAAGAAACATTTGTTATTGTGCGCGATGAAAACAATTTGATTAAAATAAAGATCACGTCTAATACAGAAGTCTTTATAGTTAACAATGAAAACGAAGTTTTAAGGAAAGTCAGTGTTTCTTCTAGCCAACCTAAAGTTGTTCCAGTCCCTGAAGTGATTGAAAAATCTGTGCAACTTTCTGCTTCAAGGTAGGAAATAAAGATCATTTTCATGAAAGTTCCAACTCTAATAAAATGGACAAAATAAAAGGTTGGTTTTACGATCATCTGAATGAATCGTTTAATATCGATGAATATGCACCGATACTTTCGAAAATTACAGAATCTTCTTCCGAACTGGCCTCTATTTACATTGACGCCCTGAAAAAGTATTTTATTATTCAAACTTTAACAAAGTGATGCTCTTTGCCATATTATTATATTAGCAAAGTTACACAAGAACAAATTCTTCTCAGAGAATGGCCTTTACAACAGCGCCCCTGATGCTTTCAAAAGCGTGCTTCCAAACACTCAATTTACAAAGATTAAAGCCCGTAGAAGTTATGAATTCATGAAACGTTTTGGTTGTGCTCCTTTATTGTACAAAGACTTTAAAATGACTTGGGTTTATGATATGCCAATCAATGAATGCAAAAATTTATTGCAGAGTTTGGATCATTCCGTTAAATCTGCATATTTAGAAAAATCAGATGCTCTTGCTAAAATATTTCCATCTTTACAATACAGAACATTATAATAAGTAATAAATATAGTTTTATTCATTTTCTTGGTACAACACAGCTTGTGATGTGTCCATCGATTCAGGCAGTCTGTTTCTTTTTGTCCATCTTCGTAGTTTAATGCCTTCATTCTTGTTGTACTTAAATAAAAGTGCAAGACATGCGCCTAAAATTGACGTTATTGCTAAAATTGAAACCAAAATAAATCCGATGTTTTGTTTGGGGTCCAAACCCAGATTAGAAGATGTATTTTGCACTTTACCCGTGGATTTTGAGATGTTAGGTAAGTCCGCGGGCTTTTCTTGTTGAGGTTTTGGCTTTTGAGGCTTTTCGTTTTTCTTTTCTGCAAGATTTAATGGCGGCAAGCTGTTAATTTTCTCTTGAATATTAATACCACTAAGTTTTGTCGCTTCGTTAATTGCTTCTGGTGCAGTAATTATAACCCCACTTAAATTTCCGTTTGTGGTAGTGTTAATGAGATCCAAAATGTCATTCGTGGAATTTGATGGAGAGGAGATTACAAGCTCTGGTATCAATGCAGTGTTTTCATTTTTATGATCCGAGACATCAATTTTATCTGTTTCATTATCTAGCTTGTTCATTTTTGTGGAACAAAGTCGCTCTAAATCAATTGTATATTTGTATCTGTTAGACCAATCGAACACATAAAACGTATTACTTTGCACCTTTAAATTTAACTTTGATCTTTCAACTATCGCCACAAATGTTTTTGATGAAGCGTGCACAAACAAAGGGAAGGGTGTGTCTATGTGTGCATTGACAATCAGCACATCCAATTCAACAAATAAATTATCATCGTGTTTTGAAAACTTTTGACATTTGAAAGAAAAAGGTGGATTTGGATTTACAACAAAAACTCTGTTTCCAAGTCTCACGAAACCTGATCCAGACTGTATGCGAATTTCTTTTTTCTTATTTGAAACCAGATGATGAATTGGTAATCGTATTAGCAGATTCGGATATATTGGAAATGGGTTGGTACGCTTTGGGGTGATTTTCAATGAATACTCTAAAATCCCGCCTCTTTCATCAGTGACTGCATGGAAGAATGGGGAAATGTTGTTTGCAAAGGCTATGATACTGAAATGCAAGATTAATAGTAGGGTATTGTAAACAGACATGTATGCATATAGCATGGGATGTGTCCTTTTGTAATTGCCTGAAACTCCGTCAAACTCCGCCAATTTAATTTCGAAAAAAATAAATAAATAGTACTTTTATTCTTATTCTTGTATTTGGTACAAAACAGGGCTTTCATCGGTTTCATTGTTCATAATTACAAAGGATTGCTTTGGAGTCAAATTAGCTTTTCCCCTTTTGAAATAGCGAATACTTGAAAGTGTGAGGGTAAACAATATCAGGAGAAACAAGGCGCAAACAATAATGGCCCAATCATTACTTTGGCTGTCAACAATCTTTGGTGCAGATAAGGAATCGCTCATTTTGCTCTTGTTTCGTAGATTGTGTGCTTCAACCCCAATGGTGTTTATTACAGAGTCTGATACTTTTTCTCTGAAAGAGCTTTTATCTGTTGATGTAGGAGTATCTCTAGAAAGTGTTTCGGAGACTACTTGTTGTCCCTGATTATCATGGCCGTCATTTTCATGGAACTCGTGACTATGTTTTTCATTTTCCACAACATCACTAATTTCTTCTTCTTTAATCAACTCTGGAGGCCAATCAATAGGAAAAATTGGTGAGTCAGAGGCGGAAACATTTAAACTAATCACATGAATTTCTTCAGATACTTTAACGGCCTTGGATTTCAATTTCCTTGACATGGTATCATTAACGGGAGGCCAGTCAAATCCATCGTCTCCATGATCATCCACGGCAATTTCAGTAGTTTCGTGATCTTCAATCTCCTTGATACTCTCGCCTTTCCACAGTGACGTTCTAAAGTTTTGACCTTTATGCAATATTTCGCTCTCATTGTCCATTTCATGTTCTGTTGTTGGTTTTATTACAATTTTGTTTGTTGTGGGCGGCCACTCAAAGATTTTGTTGTCTCTTGAATTAGTTTCTGAAGCAAGTACCGATCGAATATCAAACTCTTCTGAAGATTGTTTCACATCAAATGAATGTGGATGTTTTAAATCAGCATTTTTTAATGAATCTTGAAAATGAACTTGATTTGATGTATCTTTGAAACGGATATTTTCAAGAGAATCTTTCACATTGATAAAATTATCGGCCTTCCAATCTGACTTGCTTTCACTCACTTCTTCACGTACAGGCAATTTTTCTTCTTTAATTCTCTTTTTTAAATTATTCTTGCTTGATTTCCTTTCTCCCACATCCCGATGTTCTATTCCACGACGATCTATTCCCTTGACTCCATCAAAAACTTCCGAATCCCTGCCAACAGAATAAAATATAAAATTCGAATTGCATCCAGTTTTGTTTAAATGCACATAAGAAGACTTACTCCAATCATAAACAGCAACCACATCGCTTCTAGTCTTAACATGAAACAGCATTTCATTATCACCACACAGCATTCCATCCGACACCAGCGTGAAATTGCGTGAATTACCTTCCCTGACAAAGATTGGAAACTCTGGCGTTCCCAGCTGCGTTGTTTTTTTAAAGATGATGCGGATCATTATAGATTGAGAATCAGCGAAATCGCAAACGAGTTTGAAGCATGGATCGGTGGCTGGATAGTGGACGTTTCCTGTGATGAATGGGATTGTAATGCCGGTGCTGGATACTGTGTGTGTTGTGTGCGTGAATGGATAGAGGATGCGCATGTTGGGACAGAGCGGCATTGGGTATCTGAATTTCAGGCGGCCCCAGTGGAATGGCGTGAGAAGGTATGAGTCGGAGGCTGGATCGTAGGTGATGTATTTGTATGCTAGGGTGAGTGAAAGGAGATACCAGATGATGAGCATTATTAGGGGGATATGAGGCATCAAAGCAATTGTACAAGATTGACATGCATGAAATTAATAAAGCTATTAAAGTCGAAAGATAAAGATTAATAATTTCAATTTAATCAATTTCTCAATCTAATATCAATTTCAATTAATTTCAATTTCTGGTTTATTTAACGTCAGAAATTGAAATGATGCCAACTATTTGCTCATACTGAGAAGAATAGAGATAATCGAGTGAAAGTCCTTCATCACCAGCATTGAAGAATTGAACGAGATAGGAGAGTAGATTTGAAATATTGTTTGCAGATTTAGATTTGAATTTGCTTGTAGATGTGCAATGCAGCTCAATGCACGACAAGACAAGTGACCACAGGCGTTTGAGTGAATTGTTGAATAATGAAGGTGACAAGATGAAGCGCCATTCAGTGAGGAGAGCGTCCAAGTATAAAAGCAGTGAATCGAATCGATCGTCATGTACAACTCTTTCTCTTTCATTTCCTTTGGCTTTTTCTTTGCCTTTGATTCTTTGTTAGGGATAGAATTGAATTACAGAGATTTGATTGCCATCAAGGGAGAATTTTCCAAACTTTTTTCAATGAGCCATGAAATGGGAACAGAGATCTAGATTATTTCAATGTTATGAACAAACCTTGTAATCTATTGAATCGAATAGATCTAGAATTTTAGAATTTAGGGAGTGAAGAAAAGAATTTGATAAAACTTGCAATTGATTTATTAGAGGTGGTTGTGTAACATTTAGATTGAAAGAAAGATGATTTTTGAATGTTAAAGTTGAATTCCCTTGTTTTAATTCATTTAAAAAGAGTTTTCCAATTTCGATTGGTTTTGAATTCCATTTTTCTACGAGTTTTAAAGTTAACGATTGACAATGAGATTTATCAACAATTAAACTAAATTCATCTAAAGAATTATTTAAGCAGTGTGTTCTATAAATACTTTCACTTGGAATACATTTCTCTTTCTCTTTCTCTAACTCTTTCTTTGCTTTCCCTCCTTCAGTTTCAATGATTAAATAGATTGGAAATTTTCTGGGATTGATTTCTTTAAAATTTGAAAACTTTAAAGAAAAAAAAATTGAATTTTGTGTAGATTGATCTTTAGGGAATAGATTGTAAAATTCGTGATATTTTGAATAAATTTCATTTAAGAGCATAATTGAATCTAAATACTTTTACTGAAAGATGAAATGTTTACATTTTTGTTTGATTTGTAGATTAGATCTTTATTATCAACCCTTGTAAATAGATTGGTGTCAACCCTTGTAAATAGATTGGTGTCAACCCTTGTTAAACTTTCATCAATTTCTTTTAATTGATTTTTGATTAATAAATTTAAAGATTGATGAACCATCTTTTTTAATAGATTTGAATAGATTTACTTGCAAATATTTTGTAAATTTTGTGTTAAAGAAATCCAATTTATTTTCCCATTTAATGTAAACGCCATTCAACAAATCAAACATCTTTTTTATTATAAAGAGATTGAATGTACTTGTTTATAAGCAGCAAACATATCCACCACCAATTGAAGTGATTCAACTGGAACTATTTCATTAAAGTATTTAGTATGATTAGTATCAGCAGCAGTATGAGTAGCGGTAGTAACAGTATTATAATTAACACCTAGTTCTATTTATACCTTCACCCTTACACCTCTCTCCCTTACACCTCTCTCCCTTACACCTCTCTCCCTTACTACTCTCTCCCTTACCCTTCCCTGTCTCTCCCTTCCCTGTCTCACCCTTACTACTCTCACCCTTCCCTGTCTCTCCCTTCCCTGTCTCACCCTTCTTTCTCTCCTCACACGCGTTGATGGTCCAGCGGTTTAATTCATTTTGGAGATAATTCAACCATTTGTTTAGAATTGGATTAAACCATTCTTCAACATTGAATGAAATTCTTTAAATTCAAATAATATAATTTACAAATAAAATTCACTAGATTTAGATAGAAATTCATTTGCTTTTAAAAATATTTTAAAGATTAGATGAGAAATAGATTTTTCATCCAAAGAATGTAATAAATTTTCATATTCAAGAGACAAAATCATCCAATAAGATTGAATTGCAATTTCAATCATTTTTATTTCTCTTTTATTAAATTTTATTATTTTATTTACAAGGGGAAAGATCTTGAATATAGATTAATGTCTTGATCTAATTCTTTAATCAAAATTTCAGTCAACATTAAACATTTCAATAAATCATTTTTCTTTAATGGATGGCAAAGTTCATTCAACTTCATTGATCTCATCAACAATCCTTCCTTTAAAGCAATTTGAATTGGAAGGTGAATAGGTTTAAGTTGAGGGGGTTGAAGTTGAGGGGGTTGAAAGGAGTTAGTTGATTGAAAGGGATTAGTTGTTTGAAAAGGATTAGTATCATTCATGTAGTTTTCTTTATGATGCTTCCCCACTCTCCCCACTCTCCCTCCTTTAACCCTTTTACCCTCAACTTCTTTAATCACCCTCCCTTTGATTTTCTCTATAAAAAGCAAAATAGAAACACTCGCGTCTAATTCTCCAATTGGCGTGTTGAATGGAAAACAATCCTTGTAATTCTTTACAAACTTTAAATAATTCTCACAAAGAATCTCCAAATTAAATTCAAATTTTCTCATCTATCAAAAATAATAGTTTAAATTCTCTACTTTAAATGAATCTTTCTTTAAATATCTTTCAAGGGTTGTCAATTCATACAACACTTGACTCGCATGATTCAACATGAAATTTTCTCTCTTCACAATCTCTGAAATTAATCTTTTTTTCAATCTATTTTTATTTTTACTTTAATTTAAAAGATCCAAACGATATTCTCCATCTCAAACATAATTCTATCAAAATGTATCTAATCTCTACAACCCCCAGCAAATTATCTTCTCTCTCTAAAATTTTATTAATCAACACAGTCAGCAGTACGTTTACTTCACCATAAGTCTGATGTGAGATTTTATTGGAGATTTTATTGCATTGATTATCAAAATGTTCAACTCTAACTTTATCACTTCTCTCCCTTTCTACTCTAACCCCCATTTTAACCCTTTCGAATATCACACTCTATTCTTTGACAAAATCATTCTTACAAGCTTATCACAAACAATACAAATCTCAATCTTAATCTCCCCAGAAACACGGCTCCTCTTTGATCTCTTCTCCAAAGGCACCCATCTCTCCACAGCTGCAAATTCAATCCCCCCATTCTCACCCCTTCTAATCAACATGGGTATCAAATTCATAATCTTCACCTCACACCGCCCCAGAAACTGATCCCTCTCATCCCGCCAATACCGAGCCTTGAATAGATCACTCGCCTCAAACTTTTTATCATCCTTGTCCCACACATTAATCACAACATTCTTGGTGAAATTCTCAAATGGAAATACTATCTCTTCGTTCCAGCGAGGATTCAACTCGCTATACACTACACGCGTGTGCCAGAATTGGCCGCCAATCTCTATCGTACAGTATGGATCGCTCGTTATGTTTTCATCTTTCGGGTACAAATTTCGCGCTTCTTTTATTCTTAACACAAATGACACATCCTCCAGTTGCTTGCCATAGTCTATCTCTTCTATTCTAGATAGAAACGACATTCTCTTTGGCTTCACTGCCTCCACATCACTTGCATTCTCTGAAGCTGATTTATTCCTTTAATCAAATCATTCAATGCATCCATCTCTTGGTTTCTCGCAATCTCAAATTCATAATCTTCACCTCACACCGCCCCAGAAACATCCCTCGGTGCAAAATAAATCGATTCTTCTTCCTGTTCAAGTTGCTGTAACAAAAACTCCAAATACTCCACCACATCTTCCCTCTTCATCAAAGCTGAATTCATCCCCGACTTGAGAAACTCTTTAAACAAATCCAAAAAACATGTATAAATAGACTCTTTAGTAATCAACGACTGCTTCCTCTTCCTTGCCTCCCTATTCACTCCAACATCATCCTCCTTTAGCAAATAGGGCAAACACTTGACAATCTGCGAAATCAGCCACGAAACTATCCATCTCTTGGCCTGCAAATCCATTCCATACGCATTATTCTTCACTTTCCCCTCTATAACCCCATTAAACAGTTTCACCAAATCAACAACCGTCCAGCCCTGCTCCCTATTCAATAAACACTCTAACCTCCCACAAAACACCTCTAAACACTCTCGATTAAACGAATTCAATTTTTGCGACATCAACAACTTGACTTTCAACCTAGTCCTCAGCTTACTCAAATCGCCTTGATTAATCACACTAGTCAGCCGAACATTTCCTACAAACGCTCCAAGCAAACTAGAAATTTCGTCATCAAACAACTGCATCTGCAGTCTGTCACAGTCAATGTCATTAAAGTATTGCGAAAACGGGTCATCCTTTTTCAAAAATGGTATCAATGAAAACTGAATCGCATTCTTTACGTGCCAGTCAAGCTTGTTTTTCTAATAAATACTGGTTACTAGCTCGAATTGCCGAGTCGTGATTTGACATTGCTCTGCGGGCATGTCATGGCGTGTCGCGTTTGCCAAATTCTAATAGATCCTACAACTTATTGTTACCAGGTTGTTCAACTGCAGTCTGACTTGTTCAATCGATTCGATATCCTTGTCCGCGGCGATTATCGGAATCATCCACAAATTACTCTGACTTTGTAAATTTCATGACATCGGTATCAGCTCTTGACAGCTTTTTCCGCAATCTTGCTGGTAAGTATGATTGTTAAATGGTGTAGATAACAATACTTTGGATGTCTATCAGAAAATTTTAATGTAAAGGGATGGGTTGAGTAATATAGACTCGAGATTTTTGGCCGTGATGTTTTGATGGAAGCTATAGGGTTGATTGAAAATACAGAATGCAGGAAATACAAGGATATTTATTTTTATCCGGATGGACATGTTTTAACGTTTCCGAACATTAATTTTTGCACTTGTGAAACGTTCAAGAATGATACAATGATAAAATTTGAGAGTCCTTTTGTAATGAGTGTATTTTTTTGTAAAGTAGTGTAAACATCTACTGGCTTGCCATATTGATAGCTTTTTGTTTGCTGTAAAGGAAGGGTATGTACCGCCATTGGAAGAAGTGGGATATTTTAATCGAATGGGACTGCCAAAAAGTAATGAATGGGAATTGTGTTGATAAAGTAAAGAACTTTGAAAATTTGTTTGATGAAAACTGTGATTCGAGTTCATCTTACGACACTGTGAAAAGTCATGTATCGTCAGACGTTGCTGGATCTCCATTAAACGCAATGGAAAATATTTTTGCTGATAAAGAGGAAGAAGAATTTGAAAACATTTTATCAATAATTTAAAGCGACAATGCTAGCAATAATGATAGCAAAAATAATTCGTAGCATTAATGAATTAAAGCAATAAATTTATTGAGAATTAAACTTTTCTAGCATCTTTTCATTTTCTTTCAACCACTTTTCAGCGCCATCAACACTTTCAACAGCCTGCGCAATCGCTCTGTTTGAAGGAGGCAAAGGATGATGTTTAAAAAAGAGAAAGATTTCATCTAGATGCTTCTTGCTCACAAATTTAGCACAAACGTTTTTAATGAATCTATCAAAGCCAGAAGAAGCAATAGTTTTGTAAATGTATTCATGGTTTTGCTCTAAAAGCTCCCACGCTAGAACACGACCAGTGAACGAATGAGCACCAACTTGAGCCATTAAAATTTCAGAGTCTTGTGTACGCACTTTGTCTGATATGCTGAGTTTAAGTGTTTGCAGTTTTCTGTATTCTTGGGGAGCGTACGATAAGGCAGTTAAAAGTCTTTGCTGCTGTACAGCGAAATTACTCTTTAAATATTCTTCAAGAATGTAGTCGTAGGATTGGTCATCTCCGAATAAAGCGCCTGTTATGTAAACTGCCCCTTTGGAATGATTAGGAATTTCATCAATTGTAACACGTCCAGCTCTTAAATTTTCAAACAATGAAAGCAAGTGAGGCACTAATGGCTATATTATTACAATGAAAATGGCGTACTTGGTTCCCATGAATGACCCCAGATTCAAACATCATAGAAACGAATAATTCTTCCAAGTGAGTGAAACGATCATCTCCTTGAAGAACACGCGTTAGATACTCATTAATAGAAGGCTGCATTAAATCTTTTATAAATCCACGGAAACGTTCAATGTGTGCTGTAGAATCCAAGATTTGAGTGAATTCACTTAATTTAGAAAGGGCTAATTTCCAGACAACATATTCTATAAATGCTTTATAATTTTCATACCTCTTTCATATTTTAAAACTGTGAGGAAATCCATCGCAGTCTTAAAGTGCAATTGGCCAGATAATGCAAAGGCTAAAACATCGTGAATGATTCCAGCCCTGTCGCCTGTACTTAATTGATGAAAATTTATCTTCAAAGCCTTCAAAGTCTTCATTGGATATAGAACACGATAGAATCCCATTTGGCCAACATTCAATTTAGCGATAGTATTATTAAAGACCATTTCTTGTTGATCAAAGTATAAAGTAAATAATTTGCCATCTTTTGTGATCCCTGTCAATGGTATTGGCCATATTGCATTATTAGCTACTGGAAGATCAATGCCTAGTTCATTCGCTAATCTTTCCTTTAGATTTTTATTAAAAGGAAAATTCAAATATTTTGATTGCGACAAAATAGTTTTGCCCCCGTCTTCTTTAATCTTAACAATCGGATATCCAGTTAAACGATCCCAACTTTCCATAAAGGATTCAATATCGACATTTATCAAATCAGTTTGAATAGAATTCATCAAATCATTTGTATCAGCGTTTGAGTATTTATATTTCGACAAATGATATCTAATTCGCTTAAAGAAATACCCAGGTGAAATTGAGTCGACCCATGTCTGAAGCATTTTTATCATCATGGCCCCCTTGTTATAAGACACCAAATCGAACAATGTTTCTATTTCTTCTAAAAGAGTCACGTTTCCTGCTATTGGATGGGAATATGAACTTGCATCAATACTAAACGCGCCATACCCCGCATCAACAAGCATTTGATCAAACATCTTTGTAAAGTTTATTAAGATAAATAATACTTGCCAATCAGGTTCTACTGAATTCACTCCAAAATACTCCATGAAACTTGCAAAGCCTTCGTTTAGCCAAAGGTCGTTCCACCATTTCATAGTCACCTTTCAAAGCCATAAAATAGATTTACTAAATTTCCAAACCATTGGTGTGCCAATTCATGAGCTACAACAACTGCTACCCTTTGTTTGTTCGCTTCTGATGATTCCTTCTCATCATACAACAATGCGGTATCTCTAAATGTTATCAATCCCCAATTTTCCATAGCACCCATAGCGAAACTAGAAATGGCCACAAGATCAACTTTGGAAAGTGGGAATTCAATGCCAAACAATTCTTCATAGTATTTCAATATTCCCTTGGCACAGTTTAATGCATAGTTGGCACGATGAGAGTCACCGATTCGCGTCCAAACACTTATTTTTTCTAAAAATGGTTTAATTCTTCAATGTTACTAGATCCTGACATTGCAGTTACAGATTCCAAAGGTCCAATGACATAGGTTACCAAATAAGTGGACATTTTAGGGGTTATTTCATACTTTACAGTCTTTTAGTAGAAAACTTTTGTATTTACTTTAAACTCTTCATCTACCTCAATGGTTTCTAATGGCTGCGTGTTGGACAAGGCCACAAATTCTTTGGAGCACGTAATTTGCAATTGGAAGGTTGCTTTAAATAAAGGTTCATCGAAACAAGGGAAAGCTCTTCTAGCAGCCATTGGCTCAAAATGTGTTGAAGCCAACCAGTAAGTTTTTCCATTGAATTCATAAGAACTTTTATAGAATCCTCGTAGCTGATCCGTAATGATGCCCGAAAATTCAATAAATAAAGTGTACTTTCGTATGGAACTGTTGTACTTACTAAATGAGGAACGAGTTCTTTTGAAAATGTAGCTTTGATCATTTCAGTGTCAATAGGATCAAATTTAATTGCTTCAAACTTTTCCCCTTCAGTGTTTTCAATGTAAACCTTGTGTATATTCAAGTCAACTGAGTGAAAGAATACTTCTCTTGTCGGCTCATTAACCTATATGTCGATTTGCGTGTATGTACATTAACCAAAATCTTATTTAATCCGCTAAAAGAAAATTCTTTAGGCATATTCACATTCAATTTCAGTTCATAGTGAATGGGAGTGATGCTCTCTGGGAGTCGTACCTTTTCAGCTGAATGCCTTGAAAATGGTGATTTTGAAGAACATACAAACCCTTTAAATACATAAATCAGTATTTTACAGTAAGAAACACCACATGTCAGGAATGTAATTACTAGGAATAGAAGAACAATGGTCCATTTCCGTTTTTGATTTACTTATCTAACACTTATTCAAACCATACCTGGAACGCTACTTGTTTCAAGTTTATGATAACTGTAGTTTGAGAATGTCATAGCCATAGTAACAAATAGGGCAAAGGATGATTTTTATAAAATCTCCAGAACCTAATTTAAGTAGATTAATTTTTTAATTTGAATTTAATTAAAGATTAAATAAAAATAATCAGAAAAAGAAGGATAATGATGTATCAACTATCATTGTGCGTTTTATCTTATGCTGAAGCCAAGTTGCCAACGTAGAAACTCTGAAATGCAAATCAATCCTCAATGAAAGTCGAAAGAGTTTAAGTTGGCTTTATTAGCAATTTTTGATCAAGAAAGGTTTGCTAGCAGCGGAATTTCTAAAATTTGAAGATCCGCCATTTTCAGATTCAAAAAATAAGTTTGGTCTGAGAAAATACGTAAAGTTTCCAAAATTATTTGGTATTTTGTATTCAGATTTGCCGCATTGACGAGTTTTAAATGTTGTAAACAATTCAGCTTTCCTTGCAATGTCAATAAATCCTCTAGGGCCACTTCCAGGTCTTCCTCCTCGAATTTCAACTTCAATAAATGTTTGCCCTAAGACTGGGTCTTTAGGAGGAACGCCTATGGCTTCAATTTTATAGCAAATGACTTCACCTGAGCAATAAAATCCGCGAGGTGGGTTAAGAATATCAATTTTCAATGAGCCGGGTACAATAGCATATATAATTGTTATCATGATAAAGAAAAATGCGATTTTCATCTTGACTGAAATTAGCGGAGTTTGAAGGCGTTTGTTTACAGTTGTAATTTTAATCAAAAAGATCAAAATTCTTTTACAACAAAATTTCATTATTTTATAATTTGTCACTCAAAGAATTCATGGGGAATTTTGCGTATTTCTTTTTGTAAATTTCGAAAACGAAAATGTCAAAGAGGATTCAGTCACCACGAGATAAATATTTTCAAACAAAAAGGACGCGAATGTCTTTTCCCTATAGTCGGGAGTCTAGTAGAGAGAGAAGTCAACCTAACAGTATGACTGCCTATAGTGGAAGCCGTCCATCGTTTTACAATAAGATGAACCACCAACCATACGACAACAACTATAATAGAAATAAAGATGACCATAAACGTTCTGATCAAAATAATGATCAATTTATTGGCCCTTATAAGGTTATTACTTCAGTTGGAGAGGGAACATTCGGGTATATATTATCGTGCCATTTCAACTAGAATAGTATATAAAGCAGTAGAGCCGAAGCAAAATATTCTTGTTGCCGTGAAAAAGATACGAAAAGATATGGAAAAGGATGGGGTATATATTGATCGCTATTTAGAAGTTTAGATATCAGTTACTACTGCTCGAGAAATTAAGCATTTACAAAGTGTGAGACATGTAAACGTCATTCGGCTCCTTGACGTATTTATTGAAAAAGAGGGTCTGTCGATGGTTTTCGACTATATGGATTACGATTTAACAGGTAGAAATCATTAAAAAGTGAAAAAGGTCTCATCCTTCACCCAAATTTTAAATTGGAGGAATCTCATATAAAATCATTTCTCCAGCAAATGCTACGGGGTCTTCATGCTCTTCATGAGCGCTCGATATGTCATCGTGACATCAAAGGCTCAAACGTGTTAATCGATAAAACAGGAAGATTGAAACTTGCTGATTTTGGACTTTCGCGATTTCTTTCTACGTGGAAAAATAAGAAAGTTTATACGAATAGAGTTATTACCCTTTGGTATCGCTCACCAGAACTACTCTTAGGCGGTACTAGCTATGGATCAGAAGTGGATATTTGGAGCACGGGGTACATATGATGCTATTTGGGTATTAGGTGTATCTTGTTGGAAATGTTTGAAGGAAAGAATTTATTCAGCGCCAATGATGAAATTACACAACTAGACTCTATTTATGAACTCTTTGGGAGCGAAGAATTAAATAAATGGCCAGAAGCTAAGAACCTACCCTGGTACAATATGCTTTCGCCCAGGGAGGTGAGGCCGTCTACATTTGAGACTAGGTTTGCTGGGTAATCAAATCAAAGATTCTAAAATTAGAATTTTAAACGAATCAGCATTTGATCTTGCATCCAAATTACTATGTTTCAACCCTAATAAGAGAATTAGTGCCTTTGATGCTCTATCACATCCATATTTTTCTCAAGAGCCGAGCCCAAGAGCACCCGATCTTTCTTCTTTGGATGATTTTCATGAGATTGATGCAAAAAAGCATCGCAATAAGGACCATAACTAAATTATAAAACTTTGTAAATTTCTTAAACCAATTCCGAGATTTCAGAATGTCGTTTCGTTTTCACTGGCCAAATTTTGATAGTTTATTTTATAATAAAGTGACGGCCGCTTTAGAAAAAGGTTTGAATAAGAGCCCATTACCTGGTAACATCTGTGATGCCATCCTTGTTAAGTCTTTGGATCTTGGGACGCAAGTAAGAATAAATGTCTCTGTTAGTGCAGCCCCCTGAAATAGAAATTATGGAAATCGGTGAACTTTGTAAAGATAAATTTAGAGGAATATTTCGCATGGTATACAATGGGAATGCACACCTAGTCCTTCAAACCAAGGTGCAAGCGAATCCTGTTTGCAGTAGTAAAAGGAAAAAATCATTTAGGCTCCACCCACATTACGGCGTCATAGCAGCTAATAAGCCGTTAGTAGTACCGATGGAATTACGGCTAAGTGACTTGCGTTTAAATGGAATATTTTCTCTTGTATTTTGTGAACAAAAAGGAGTAACTTTTTGTTTTAAAAATGATCCACTTGATCAAATCAATGTTTCATCAACTTTTGACACTATTCCGTCCATAAAAAGACTGTTGCAATATGAAATTGAAACGCTAATGAGGCAATTGTTCAACGAAGAATTACCTTTTATTATTCATGAACTATCTTTACAAAGGAATCATTTAAACTCCTCGATGATTAGACGGCAATCATCAGCACAGTCTTTACGCTCAGACAATGGCTCAGTTTCAACAGATGATATTCCAATGGCGAAAATTAAAGACTCTATGGAGGATTCATCGGGGTTTTTCATAAGAGACGGTATTATTCATCGCATCTACTTGTCTCCTGGGAAGCACATGAAAAGGCGACATCAATACATTCGATGGACTGGCGTCGATATGAGCGATGAAATACATTCAGACATTTTCCAAGGTACAAATAGAAAGAATATACACACACCTATTTTGATTAACGAAGAAGAAAAAGTAATTGTTTTAGGAGACGAAGCCCCGGGCTTATTATCCCTGTCTCAAAAATTTCCAAATGAAAAAATACGAAAAAACCTATTCTTTTCTTCAAAAAAGGCAGTTTTAAAGGAAACGATTTCCATCATTGATATTCCAGGAAAAACGACCACCGATCCCACACATCCGACAGATTTTGTAATAAACCCACAGAAAAATATAATGGCTTCAAGAATGATGAATCTATTCAAAAAGAATCAAACCATTTCCACGTTTTCCCCCGTTGTACAACACGCCGCTTTTAGATCGCACCCTGTAGTTAAAGATACCAAAGTTAAAAGAAAGCCAATTCAGATTAAAGGAAGAACTAAAATAAAACTAAAATTTTAAGTCGACTTTATTGCATTGATTTCGGCATCACGTCTTTATCGGTTAATTTCTTTATGAAAATGCTGTCAGGCAGATGACTGGTAAAAGTGAATGAAAAATGATTACTCTTTTTCTCCTTCATCAAAAGTGTATGAAGACGCTATGGCCATCATGCAGCCATCGGCACTGATAGATAGTGCCGCAACGGACGAAGGATATTTAGGCCAAGCTTTAATTCTCTTCTTGTTCAATCTGTCCCACACACTGATTGTGCCATCGCTACCTCCAGTGGCAAACGTTCCATACCTTTTACAAATAAAATGTAGTTTTTTACACTGGATGAAAACATATTGCGTTAACTGGATGAACAACTTCAACTTCATCAACAGTTTCTCTGTGGCATTTGAAAGCATACTTTTTATTCATGGAAGACTCATCAATAAACTCAACACCGACCCTTCCTTCAATAGAGCTAATGACATATCCTTCAGAGTTAGGAAACAGCTTTATACAGCGGGTTTGATGCTTCAAAGATGATTCTCTCCTTTGCATTGGCGTTTGGCAATTTCTCAAATCGAATATATCAACGAACCTATTGGCTGAGGCAACAACAAGAATGTTATCAATTGTATCTAAAGAATAGACTCTTTCAGACACATTAACAAATGTAGTGTCACTTTTGGTCCTTTGATCGTTCAAAGACACTGTTCTATCCCAACTTCCTGCCACAAGTAATTCTATTATCATGCAACTCAACATTTACTGTGTAATTCATTGTATTCTATTGATTTAATTGGTTCATGATGTGTTGCAACGATTTGTCTTGCTTCTTGTTCTATGTTCCATCTAAGTAAACGTTGTGTCAAAAATGATACATGTATAGTTGTTTCCCTAATCCTCCCAAAGAAATTTCTTTTTCAGATACGAAAGTCCCATCTAACAAAGGGCTTTCATGTTCAAAAAGTTTTATCAATTGATTTGCGTTTGTATCATAAATTCTTGCCTTCTGGATTATAATATCAGTATAAAATCATTACAGAGTCCCAAGAGGTTGCCAAAAGAAGATTATTTGAATATTTTGAAAAGTTTAAGCTAGATATTCCGTCTGAAGGAGGGTTTTCTAATTCAAAATCCATTTCAAGCCACGCAAGATTTTTGAAAGCACATAATTATGCTTAGTTTTAATAAATGATTCAAAGGAGTCAAGGACAGTCTATGTATATAAGATTCTCAAATAAATATATTAAATTAAGACGTAAGTCTAATTTTTTGTAACTTATCAAAAAAAGGCTACAATGAAAGATAATTTTTCGAAACCATTTATTTAATTTTTCTTTTTCAAAGCATTAGACAACCATTCCAATCCTTCATAAAGACCATCTCCACTGGTTGCACATGTTGCTTGAATGTACCAATCACGTTGTCTAAGAGAATGTAATCCTAGTTTGTCCGTTATTTCGGCAGCTTGCATGGCATTAGGCAAATCTTGTTTGTTGGCAAAAACCAAGAGCAAAGCATCACGTAATTCATCTTCGTTGAGCATTCTCATCAATTCATCACGGGCTTCGTTGACACGATCTCTGTCGTTACTATCAACGACAAAAATAATGCCTATACGTAAAAACCAACATAATTACCCTGGGTATTTTGGAAATAGTGTCGCCATAATGGACGGATCTTGTCTTGACCACCTACATCCCAAACTGTAAAACTGATATTTTTATATTCAACAGTTTCAACATTAAAACCTATAATAAAAACTTTACCACGCTGTTACCGATAGTTGGAATAGTAGTGACTATTTCACCGAGTTTAAGCTTGTAAAGAATGGTGGTCTTTCCGGCAGCGTCTAGACCCACCATTAAAATTCTCATCTCTTTTTTACCAAAGAAACTGAAAAGCTTTGATATGTTCAAACCCATACGTTGCTAGGAATTAACAGGGGTGCCAAAATGCTTACCGAAATATACAAATATCCACGTCATTTTTTAACTCAAATTATTTGGTTTTTCAATGAAAGACAAATGAAATGTTTCACATTGGGTCTTTTCTGTTGACTGTTAGTGAATATCAACTTCATCTGTTGTGCATAATGCCATCTAATTTTAAACATTGATGTTATTATTAAAAATATTTTATTATAATTGGATTTAAAAGAGTCTGACTCTCTTCAAACATTTTCTTGGCGCAGACACATCTTTGGATTTTTGAAGTCTTCTATACGCCTCCATGATGTGTGATGGTTGAATAGGTCTCTGTTCTAATGGAGCAGCGAATAATCCAATATCAACGTTGTTTAATTGGTTTTTTCTCTCAGCCATGAGCTCATCCCATTTAACAATCAAGGCATTTTCTGTAATTGTTTTTACTGATTCCCAACAGAGATACCCCAATAGTTCAAATACTTCTTCGCTCGCTTTTACATCGATATAAGCCCCAAGATTTATCCACTCTTTGAACCTCTTTGACTTTTTCGCATAGAATGATGCCGACCGACAGTCAGCATAATCCATGTATTCTTCTCTACTCATATTACGTGTAACTTTGTCGTTTTCCTTTAATGTAAACTAATTTATGGTTACTTCCAGTCTTTTCTTAAAAGATTCATCTAAACTTGCCCCTTTTGGAAAGTCAGATTCATCTTGAACGAATTCCTGAAACGATTCCAAGAAATTCCATCCTACAGTAATATGTTTTCTTTTATTTTTCTTTTCTGGGGCTACAAAATTGATCGACAAATTTTACCTGCACCTTCAGCAAGGCCGACTTCATCAGTCCCTTTCATATTTTTTCGAACCTCTTTCCAGAAAATGTATTCCTTAATTCTGCTTAATTTGCTTTTATCTGAGCGGACAAGAAACATGAGATCATCAGAGGAAATAAAACGACTGGACCTTTTTTGGGCTAAAGCTGCCGCCTGAATGGCCTTTGAATTTGTTTTTGACATTATTACTAGATTAATTATCTGATCTCGAACAATGTCTTCTACTAATTTGCTGACCTCTGGCAAACAACGCCGAACGTCTCCAAAAGTGTACATCATTTGTTGTATTTCACTTTGATATTTAAACTAGAATATAATCAGATGAGAATTCTAACCCGTGACTCTGAGATCGCGCTTTGTTGCATTTTGGATTTTCAAGAATTTTGTGAAACCTTGGGGATATATCTACCCATTTGCATATTGATCAAACATAAAATAGATTAAATAACATAACAAGAACTTCCAGCATAATTATTGTGATAATGAAAAACTCGAGTTTTTATTGAAAGCTTAATCTTGAAACAAAGAAATTTGTCGAATCTAGAATGTCCCGTTGGATTCTTTTTGAAGTTTTAAATGGAATTTGAACAAAAGGGAGAAGGAAACAATCGAGAGAGTCCAGAAACTTTGTGGATTCAAAGCAGGTATCAAAAAAAAGAATATATTGATCAAAAAACGACTGAGCTTTGACAATATAAACGTATGAAGCTCAGTATCTACTATCCCATTTCCCAACAACTCTCGTGACAAAGAATCGATATTAAGACGACACTAAAACGGCAAAACCAGTACTAGACTAAAATTTTTCTTTTGTCAAACCTCTTATTTTTTGTCTTCTTTTGTCATTTGAAAATATTAAAAAATTCCCAATGAATTTTTACAAGTGAACATGAACCTGTGATTTTTTGTTGCAAACAAAGATGATTACAGAGAGCGAGCTTTGATGAAAAAGGCCTAGAGTTTGAGGACTATTCTTCTTTCATCAAAGAAGATTGGATTGCAGAACTTGGAGAAGCGCCAAGCGGGACGTGCCGTCTACAGCAAACTTAATTTAGCAAGTAAGAATCAAGCTATTTGATTAAAGTAGCGATAGATGGTGTTAACCTGGAACCAAAAAAGGAGATGAGTACAAGAAATACGTGGCAAGGGGCGAAACTATTGACCAGCTCTGGACTTTCGAAACAGGACCTTAGATACTGGAAAACCGTCGTTGCATTCAAGGCGATGAAAGATGATTTTCTTCTCTATATGGCTTTGATGAGGGGAAATGGATACACGGGGAAAGCAAGTTATTCCATGAAGCTCTTGAAGAAGCCAGGGATCATCAAGCAATTCTCTTTGACAACATCAATCAAAGAAGCAACAATGGCATGGAGCTTGAAGCCTGTTGTACTGCTGCTTTGACTGGAGCAAGTCACATTGATGGATTTAAAGGAACTGGATTGGCTAACTTTATACAAGAATTTTTTATCAATTGAATGGAGTGCGCATTGACAACATTAACCTTCCAGAAGAGTTTGCAAATTACACGATTCCATTTCTGTCTCCTCCTAATCAAGTCTTTCCTACATGGTTCGATTCCGATGATGTTAATGTAGCAAATTTAAGAAGAACAAGAAACAACGATGTGATTGATTTTGCCGTTGACAAGTTGACGAACAATGGAATATCGACATTGATGTCTGGGGGGGAATGCAAGGATTACAAGGGCCCTTTAGGTCAGGAAGTGGTAGAAAGTATTCTCCTCCGCGTTCCCAAAGATTCAAAGATTCATCTGGTTTTGACAAATGACATGCAACGTTCTTACTATAAGATCAAATCTTCCAAAGGTAAGAAAAGAACCAAGAAGACAAAACTCGTTACAAATCAAAAGTTTCTGGAAGATCACCCCCATGTAAACAATGGAAAGATTTACAAAATGACAGAATCTGGTTTGGAATCTATCAAGTGACTTGTGAGTGATATTCAAGACTCTGGAAAGATTATCTTTTTTATTCCGTTGAAGAAAATGGCAGCGCGAAATTGAATCACGTCGCTGACTTTTTTAAAACATTAAATAAATTATTTAATCTAATTTTAGTGGCATTTAGCCTAGTCCAATTGAGTTTATTATGAACCCCTTTTATGCTTTGATTATTCAAGTCACCTTCAGAGTCAGGCTCAACTCTATGACAAAGTCTAATTAGATGTCCTTGGGAAGGAACGTTATTGATGATAGCCAGAAAATCTACAAATGTTTCACAGAGAGCATCTGTCTTGTCAATCCTTGATAAAGACCATGATGATCCTAGAATAGTGGATAATGAGACATATGCTCTCTGGTAAAACGTCTGTAGATTTTCTAAACAAGAAAGTGAATTTCGAAATATCGTAAAAAATACGAAATTGGGTGTTGGAATTTTGTGAACACCTTAACCTTTGAATGTTTCTCGATTAAATTAAATAAAATAAAATAATAAAGACTTAAAGTACTTCCAACATGTGGTATTGAACATCTGAAAGTTGTAGAAAAATGAGTTTTATTATCTTCAAAAGTTCAAATGTTGCATTATATGCTTTTTAAATCTATATCATTAACGTTCTTAATAAATAGAATTTCAACAAGAGGGACAATTGAACTAGGAAATTTCGTGAATAAAATGTCTGACCTTCGTGATTGGGGAAACGAGCCTTTTGAGTCCTTGGAAGCTTTAAACGAAAAAGGTAACTATTAAAAAATACTCAGAGTTTCAGGTGAGCAGGTAGCCGAAGAAGAAGATGGTAATAGCTTGAGAATATTTTTAATAGATCCTATTATTGAAATAGATAATGTGAAAGGACTTATCGAAAGTGCGCATACAGTTGAAGTGAAACTGGCTCAAATTCAAGCAAATGAAAGTTCACCCTTGTTTTCAGTGCAACGATTTGAAGATTTAGGTTTGTCGGAAGAATTACTGAAAGGAATATATTCTATGAAATTTGTCAAGCCATCCAAAGTTCAAGAGAAGGCGTTGCCTTTACTTTTGAGGGATCCGTAATAAACAACATAATTTGTAAAAGGCCACAAAACATGGTAGCTCAATCGCAATCTGGAACAGGGAAGACTGCAGCATTTACGCTTACAATGCTTAGCCGAGTGGATCCTTCATTACCACAAACTCAAGCGATTTGTTTAGCACCAGCCAGAGAATTGGCTCTTCAAATTATGGATGTTGTTAAGCAAATGGGGCAATTTACTCAATGCACTTATGCATTTGCAGTTAAAGAAGATACTGGAGTGAATAGGGAAGCGGTTAATGCGCATATTGTGATAGGAACCCCTGGGACAATAATTGATATGGTTAGAAAGAGACTTTTGGATGTTTCTAATGTGAAGATATTCGTACTTGATGAAGCTGATGTGATGTTGGATAAACAAGGGATGGGTGATCAATCAATTAGAGTTCGAAAGTAAACTTTATTGGATCTTAAAATAGATTGTGTCCAAAAGAATGCCAAGTTGTTTTGTTTTCTGCTACTTTTAGAGACGACGTGAGAGAATTTGCCAAGAGAATCGCTCAAGACGCAAATGAAATTACTTTGAAGCGTGAAGAGCTGAGCGTTGATGCCATTAAACAACTCTACATGGACTGCAAAAACTTTAGACACAAATTTGAAGTACTTTCTGCTCTTTATGGTTTATTGACAATTGGGCAAAGTATTATCTTTGTTCATACCAAGAAAACTGCCGATGAATTGCAAGATTACATGAGAAACCAGGGTCATTCAACGTGTTTGCTTCATGGTGGGATGGAACCCAGCGAAAGAGACAAAATTATTAACGATTTCCGCAAGGGTGTCACCAAAGTTTTAATTACTACAAATGTGTTAGCGAGAGGTATTGATATTCAACAGGTTTCGCTTGTGATAAACTTTGATATTCCCTTGGATGCAAACTTTCAACCTGACCCTGAAACTTATCTTCATAGAATCGGTAGAACTGGACGATTTGGAAGATCTGGTGTGGCTATCAACTTTGTTCACGATCATAAATCTCTTGAAAATTTACTTGAAATTCAAAAGTTCTTTGGAAAGGAAATCATCAGAGTTGACACACATAGCATTGCTGCTATAGAAGAAAAGTTGAAGGATATTTAAATAAAAATATTCAAAGTTTATTCCATCACATTCTAAATATAGAATATTCGAAAATTTTGAATTAAAATTACTTTCCAATTTCATCCAACGGCAAGAAAGCCTCCACGTGTGTGTAAATGAAGTTTACGCGTATCAAGGTTGCCTTTTTAATATTTGTTTGCATTCAATGTCATCCATTTATACCTCAATTGCTTCATCCCACCTGCTATGAATCATTAAGTCCATTTTCTGCATTGCTATATCGAGAAATTGAATCGGCCTCGCAGAAAAATCCTATTGACGTGCATCGTTTTGCCAGAATTTCATTAAAACCAACGCAAAATGAAATAGTTCCAGATATTTTGGCCATATTGATCATGAAAGATAATACTGATCCATTCTTGGAAAAGGTATTCAAATTTGGTTACGATTGGGTATTTTCAACTTCTACGGGAGGATTTTCATACATAACCTTTACATGCACTCACAAGGTTTGCAATTATAAGAGATTCAAATTCATTGTTGATTCTATAAAAATGGAGGATCGTTGGGTCTTGCTTTCAAGCGGACCTGCCTTTGATAATATTATTGATTATAGCTTTATTGGAGAAAGATTTCATTTTATTGCATATCTTTTAAGGAAAAATGTGATTTCTTTAAGGCAAGTTTACTATTACGGACTACTTGATAGCAATATTCTGAAACGAAATCATTTCTTTCCCAAATTGACAAAATTTATTCTAGGAATACCAAAATACGCAAATGAATGGAAGGAATTGGAATTACAAACCAATTTTTATATGAGAGATTTGTTCCCATCTGACGGGATTAAATTAGATTTTAATGACAATACAATATTGCAAAAGATTGACAATCTCAAAAAAGGGTTTAAACAATTTAATAAAGAGAATATTAGTGAAATGTTTCAGATGGGAATAAGCGAAGGAATATCAAGAAAAAATACAGCGCATTACTTAATCTTTATCTTGTTTGACGATGAAGAGAATGCATTTGACTTGTATTCTATTGTAAAGTCTCTTTATGAGTTTGAAGCAAAAGATCTAATTTTCACTTACATACCAGAAGGCCAAAATCAAACAATAGTTTGTTCATTGTCTGGATTGGTATCAAAAATGGATCATGAAAACAAATATAAACTGTTGGATTTGATTTTTACTGATTTTCCTGATATGCTCATGTATTACGATGATGATGGCAACACCATGTTATCTTCAGCAATCTTTTCAAATGACTTTGAGTTTCTTAAAATCATTTTCAAGCATTTAAAACCAGAATATTACGAATTTGCCAGAATTTTTAATCGATTTCAAGTTTCCTTGATTGAATATTCTATAATTTATTGCTCTACTGATATAGTTAAAACATTGATCAATTCAGGCTTGTTTCCATTGAATTACAGAGTAAAACAAGGATACACTGTTGCCGATCTTTTGTTAATATATAACATTGAAAACATCATCTATTCTGTTGATCGAAACGAATTGAAATCTGCTTTGCAAATGAAAAGGCCGTATCTACATAGTCCCCTTATTCTAGTTGCCTGTAACTCTTTATCTTTAAATGACCGCCTCTTTAAATATGTTTATGAGTTGATTCCTGAATCTATTTTACAAGAAAATGTCTTTGGTGAAACTGTTTTGGACTTTGTATCTTCTTATGACATCTTAAGGGTTTCTAAGCCACAGATTGAAAGTTTGATTGAAGATTACAAAAAGCAACTCGTGAATGAAATTTTAAAGGAATTTGAAAATGAATCAGAGTCCCTTTCACCAAAACAAAAAAGGAAAAAGAAAAAGAAACGTGCAAATAAAGCAACTAACAGTGAGAGTCCTCTTCCAGGTGAACCTTTAGATGATAAACTTCATAGCAATAGCGAGCCAATCGAAGATATCCATTCCAATGGGCAAATTGAACAAGAAATTGTAATGAAAAAGGACACAGCGCAACCATCTTCATCATTATCGACTTCTTCCTCAACTTCTTCTAAATCAGCATTAAAGCAAAAGAAGCCAAAGAAAGTTTTACCTTTGAAAAGTAGAATGATTACTGCAGATACTATTAAAGTGTGGACAAGTCCTGAGAGTGAAAAATTAAATGATGTTGGAGAATGGCTACCTTTTGACGAAGTGAATGGTATTGATGCTTCAGATTATTCCTTGACTGATTGGTCGAATGCTTCTGATGATGAAGAAAATGACAGGGTTAAGGCGTTAAACATTCCTCTCATTGATGATCATTCAATCAATAAAAAAGTTACTGTGCAAAGGCACAAAAGAAGTTATTCAGACCCAATAAAGTCTGAGACAACAAATAATGTCGATAGTGAAAAAGGATTGACGGGAGCTTATATTGAAATGATGAAAAATAGGGATTACCATGTTCTTTCATACACCTTTCTCCATCATTTAAACGATAATCAAAACTACACTAATTCTTTATTCCAGTTTTTAACATCTTTATCTGCAGCTACTTTCTATTCCGATATCAAATTCGTCATTGAAACGGCTGTAACTGGACTGACAACAAAACTAAACAAGCAGAATGTTCAATTTGTCTTTAATCAAGTCTTTCCAGAACTAATCAAAATTGAACATCCACATTGCATTGAAATAGATTGCATTGCACTTGCCTTTAACAACATTAAAGCTATTGTATTCTTAAATGATTTTGGTATACAACCTAGAATAATCATTAACTCTGCGGTTGATAATCTTTTTAATTCACTCGACTCAGAATTGCGAGATGATCTTCTCTTTGAAATTATGTCACGGTATAATACCTATTTACGTCCCGAAAATACTGGTAAAATCAATCAATTAATAAATAAATAAATTGAATCTATTCATTTAATTTTTTTAATGTATAGTATTAAAGTTTGAAAAAAAACGAATCTTTTTACCGATGTAATACTAATGTAAAACTGGTACATGAACAGCCCAAAATGGAATTTGGTTTGCGTTACATTTAGTGAAATGAAAAATAGTAAAATATCAATGCCATGAATATAAACATCAGTCTTTTCCAATTTTCTTATGCCTTTTGCTTTTATCGTCATTTCAACGTTAACATGATGATTTTTTAAACATCAGCAATTAAGAAACCAAAAAAGCTTTATTTTTTATAACGGTTTTATCGATCAAAAGATTAGGAAAATGGAGTCGATTGTGAAAAAGGTATCGTGGGATGCTCAACAATTTCTTTAGTCAATTTCCTTAACCTTTCTTTATCTATAGCATTTTCTGTAGTAACTTGGTTTAGCTAGTCTAAACTAAGACATATAGAATTACTTTCTCTAGATTCTTAATAGTGTTGGTGACCTTGTTGCATTCCTTCTTTAGCGACATTGAAAGAGAAGAAATCTCTGATTCCAAAATTTTCTTGTCTTGACGGAGCTAATTAATAATTTATCACAAAAATACCTTATATAAACTATCCTTCAATTGGTCAAATTCTTCAAATGATACGCAACGCATAACCTTGTCTTCAATATCATCTGGAGTAGGCGGAGGTACAAAATTATCACTTCTAACACTGGATATTTATTATTACTTTGATTGACACATTTTGTCCAGTTCATCTAGCTTGTTTTTCAAATCGTATCGTTCATAAATTTTCTCAACGTCATCCTTGAGTTTGTTTATTTTGTTTCAGTTACATGTATGCTTTTATAAAGATAATCTATCATCTCTTTCTGTCCTTTTTCTATTTTGCTTGGTGAAACGGAAGGAAATATCTTGCACAACTTTTCGATGCTACTTTAAAACTATCAATGTCTATTACTCACATACTGATATGTATCTATCGATCGCCTTCTTCAACATTGCGTCAGATTTTTGAAATCTGCTTAGCTGAGGGATTTCTGAATCTTTTGTCATTATTCGGAACTCGAAATTTCCTAAATGTTGTATTCGCTCCTAATCTTTAATAATGCAGGAAAACCAAGATATACATTATTTTCTAAAGCGTTTGTACTTAATTAACAATTGAAATTGATGTATAGAAAGACAAAAAATGGGATGAAAAGAATGTATTTCAAGCTGTGTACAATGCAGTATCTCAAAGATCAGAAACTTGTTGCAATTTTATAAATGGAAACATGTAAATTAATCGATTATCAACGAATTAGCATTCTGAATGATGATCATGCGACAATAGTTTATCGAAGTTTTGCAACGCTTTACATTGTGGTCATTGTTGATGGAAATGAGAATCACTTGGCTATTCTTGATTTTATACAAATTTTGGTTGAGACTCTGGACAAACATTTTGGCAATGTAAGTGAGCTCGACGTAATTTTCAACTTTGAAAAAGTTTCGTCGGTCATTAATGAAATGATATGCGGTGGAATAATATGTGAAACAGACTCTGATAACGTAATTCAAGCTTTAGAGTAAATAGCAAAAATTTATTTTATTAGAGGGAGTTTAAGAAGTTGGAGAAATCGACATTGCCTAAAAAATGATAAATTATTATTTCATTCAGAATCCGTTATATTAAAATCATCTGAGCAAATCGATCTATTATCATCATTAGCATTCACCATTTGTACAACCTTCTTTACCCTGCCCTTATTCTTAACATTAAAGACAGCGCCTATTTTTTCAATTGTAAGTTCTTGTGTTTGAGGGTCCTGTATTACCAAATACTCATCATCTTTCAAGGCTATACTATTCCCTTTAAACTCTTGAGATTCTTCAGAGTTTCCCTAGAATTAAAGATGTTCAAATAGCCTAGAAAAAAATTGTTAATCAAATTGTTTGTGATATAACTTCTTTCGTTTAAATACTTGTTAACAAAGACCTGAGCTCACAATTTTTAATGTACCTCAATTTCAAAAGTAGGGATCGTAATACAGACCTTCACTTTAAGAGGTTTTTTTATAGAAAAAAGTAAAATTTAAAAGTATAACATACCTTAATTGGATAGTTAATAGTAACGTTCCCACTTTTGTTGTCTAGTTCACCGAGGTGTGTTGAAACAGAGTCAGGAACAAATGGAACTTTAAAAATTAAAGAAAACATGGTACATACTGCGAAATATTTGCACTGGTTTTCCTCCTAGGAAGGAATCTCCAATTTTCACATTCAACATAACGTTTAACCCCGGTCAATCATGAAATAAAATGTGAAAAAACATAATGCGACAATTTAAATTTATTCAAATAATTAAGCGGAAATTGCCTCGACTTCTTTTTGTGAATCTATTTTACATCCACTCTGTTTCAATTACCTTCTTCATCGTCACTATCAGCTTCATCGCCGACACCTGCTTGTTGAGCGAATTGTGAAAAGTCCATGTTAGAGAAATCAAAATCTTGGGGTGGAGCAGTCTTTTCGTCCTCCTCGTCTTCATCAACCCATCTGGTAAAGTCGGTCTTTATGTAATGTTTCTTTGATTTGTCATTTAATAGCCTAGGCCAATAAGGACCTTCATTTTGTTTTTTCAAGATGAATTGAATATTTCTATCGCTGATATGGTATTTTGAATCCTGTTGTATTAGAAAACATAAATATACCTCTTTTTTAATAGGTTCATAAAACTTAATGTCGACCTCATAATTTGCACCAGACATAGAGGACTTTGCTTTCACAGAAAGAACTTCCTCAGAAAGGGAAATTATTGGGGCTTCTGGCTCACTGATTTCAACTGTCACGTATACGATATTCTTTCTTTGCGCCCATAGAATTGTAGGTAAAAGTGTTTCACTGCTATTGCTATAATATTGACTTTACCTTGCAGTCATTTCGATGATATTCGAGTGGCTTGGTACCTTACTTGGGATAAAATGGAATAATCATAAAAAACCTCTCAAATGTTCAAATCATTGAAGTCATTGTATTTTATCGTATTTGAAACAAAAGGAACTACCAAATAAAATAGTTTCACAAAATTATGAAATTTCCAACAAATTTTTTCTAGACCCTTGCACTATTCGGTAAGTATTTCACCATTTAGTTTGGTTTTGTATTGAATATATCATTTTACAAATATTTAACTGTTACAGATTATTAATTTAAGATCAAATGGTTTCCGAAAGTCGTAATAAAACCGTTGCTGGTGTTACTTTGTATTCCCGCAGCAAGATGTACAAGATGAAGGGATGTTTCAAGAGAACTAGAGCAAATGCTCAAGCAAAGGTTGCTTCTGCTGAACCAACCACTGTTACAAAACCTATCGGTGGAGAAAAGAACGGAAAGACCCGTGTTGTTTCTATCAAGAAAGAATCCCGCTACTATCCAGCTTATGATATTAAGAAGCCATTACCAGTTAGAAAGACCGCTAGAATGACCAAATTGCGTCAAACTATTGTTCCAGGAACTGTTTTGATTCTTTTAGCTGGACGTTTCCGTGGCAAGCGCGTTGTTTTCTTGAAGCAACTTTCTTCAGGTTTATTGTTGGTTACTGGACCATACAAAATCAACGGTGTTCCATTGAAGCGTGTTAATCAATCATACGTCATTGCTACATCTACCAAGGTTGACATCGCTGGTGTTAACGTTGAAAACATTGATGACTCTCTTTTCAAACGCTCAGCTGAAGAAAAGAAGAAAGAATTTCTCGGTGAAAAAGAAACCAAGAAAGAAATTAACCCAGCCAAGATTGCCGCTCAAAAAGAAATTGACGCCAAGATCATCGCTTCAGTTAAGAAGGTTCCAAGACTCTCTGCATATCTCAATGCTTCATTTTCTTTGACAAATGGTCAAGCTCCACACTTGATGAAGTTTTAAATAAATTTATTGCCATTTGATAATTTTTATTTTATTTAAGTATTTATGCCATTCTTCAGTCTTCTCAGAATCATTGATGCATCCTTTTTGCTAATAAAACTTATCTTTAATCTGAGCCTGTATATACCACATTAGTTTTTTTTGTTTTTGTTTTCTTTAGATGATTTCTTTCGGACCCCTGTTTTTTGACAGATTTATTTCATGTCTAATTCCCTATGTTTTGAAGATATCATTGACAGTAATAAAGATATCATATTATTATATTATTAGATATTGAAACGCTGCCTTTAGAATTCGTTACCTTATTACAAGAAATGCGTGAAGAAGAACTTCGGCTACAGTCCTTGCGCTTGGATATTTTTGCCAACAAAAAAGCTTTAATGAAACAGAAACACCTAAACCCCGATTATAGCATAATAGACGTGGACTCTGACGACGATGAATTTTTTCTAATAAGAAACATGCCCAGAGACAAAGTTGATGCAGAAAACGAATCTAGACTTTCCAGGATTAGGGAAGATTTTATTAAGGCTAATGATTGCATATCTACAAAAATTACTTTGGGGGAGAAATTAAAGAGTTTAGTAAAATAGATGCCATTATTTCACAAAGATCAGAAAGTATGCTCAACAATTAGATCACGACATTGAAAATTTTGAAGTTGTAGTAAATGAACATGAGAAAATTTTTGAGCCAAGAAAGTAATTCAAAGATGTCGTTTACATAGATTTACATTTTCAGAAGAAAATAAAGAGAATGTTTCAAATATTAATGAATCTAATCAGGAAGCTAGTGTTAATCAAACTACTACCGATGAAACTCTTTATTGTTTCTGTAGGCAAGTAAGCTTTGGTGACATGGTAGAGTGTGATGGCGGTGAAGTAATTATCAAATTGGCTCGATTATTTAGTTGTGCAAATATAACTGGTTTCATTATGTGTGCGTTGGTCTGAGCACTCCTCCAAAGGGATCATGGTATTGCTCAGAGTGTATGGCAAGAAGGTTTCAATAAAAACTGTCAGATATTAATTATTATTAAAATTTATCCCATTATTTACAAATATTATTGCTTTTGGCGCCTTTTAGACCTTTATAAAATTTCTTAGTTGTGGATCCAATTTACAATTTGTTTTGTTTACAATTACCTGCTGAAGTTTGCCCAGCTACCCCGCTTATGACTTCAAAACCAACGACGATAAATGGCATAAAACTTGGTAAATAATTCTATTATATTCAATTCATAGAACTTGATCCAGCAAAAATTGTGACTGTTACAGCTAATAATGGCAAAACCGGTGAAGCGCATGATTTCAGCTACACAAACGCCAAGATAATTGGCAATGGATCCTTTGGTGTCGTATTTCAAGCCAAAGTTGTACCCACTAATGAAGTTATTGCTGTAAAAAAAGTTTTACAGGACAAGAGATTCAAGGTAATTAATAGATTTTGTTGTAACCATTGAATCGAGAGCTTCAAATAATGCGATTAGTTTCACATCCGAATATTGTGTCGCTAAAGGAATTCTTTTATACAAACGACGAAAAAGTAATCATTGAAAAGTATAAATTAAATCAGACAGAAGATGTTTATTTAAATTTAGTTTTAGAATTTGTGCCGGAAACAGTTTATAGAGCCAGCAGGCACTATTCAAAGAGCAAACAGAATATGCCAGTCTTACAAATACAGGTAGAATAGCAATCTGCATTGTATTTATAGCTTTATATGTACCAATTGTTTAGATCATTAGCTTACATCCATTCGCTAGGAATTTGTCATAGAGGTACTAATTGAAACGTATTAAAAGTAGATATTAAACCACAAAACCTTTTGCTAGATCCAACTACCGGAATCCTTAAATTATGCGATTTTGGAAGGTAAAAGATGATTTTATTTTTCAATTGTGCTAAGATATTGGTCGCTGGCGAACCAAACGTGTCGTATATTTGCTCCCGCTATTATAGAGCCCCAGAGTTGATATTTGGGGCAACCGATTATACAACATCAATAGGTACTATCTAAGATACTTAAAGAAAAAGATTTATGGTCAACAGGATGCGTCATGGCGGAATTAATTTTGGGCAGGCCTATTTTCCCCGGTGAATCTGGCGTTGATCAACTTGTAGAAATAATAAAAGTGCTGGGCACTCCAACCAAAGAACAGATTCACGCAATGAATCAGCATTACACTGAATTCAAGTTCCCTCAAATTAAGGCTAATCCATGGTCAAGAGTCTTTCAAAACAAAACAGTTAGTGAAGAATGTTTAGATTTGATTTCTCAATTATTACAATACATTCCTACAGCCAGAATATCTCCAGTTGAAGCTTTGGCACATCCATTTTTTGACCCATTACGCCTACCAGAAACAAAACTAGCTAACGGGAAAGATTTGCCGCCATTGTTTGACTTCACAACACAGGGTAACCTTACAACTTTCATATCAAAGAACTTGCTTTAAAGCCATCATTAAATAAAAAAATAATTCCAACACACGCAGAAGCAGCATTAATCGAGAAAGGGATAGATCTGTCGCAGTTCATAACACCTGCATTAATTGATAATACTAAAAGAGACTAATAAAAACATCTAAATCTTATTAAAATTAAATCTATTATTATTTATTGTATTTTGCATTTATCAGTTGTTTTTGACTTTTCGAATTCCGGTGATGCAATTGATGGGGACTTTGAAGCTGTGAATGACCAATATCCAGAAGATGGCCTACTTTTATTCTTTGATATGTCAAGTTTTAAATGATCTTCTGGCGGTTGCTTTTCTAGGGATCGCAACTTCCGTAATGAATGATTTGACTGTTTAATTTATGTAATATTAACGTTACTTTACTTCTTTTTGAAACAGCTATTGATTCATAGGATAGTATTCCAGAATGCAGCCTTTCATCTTTTGATTCAGAAGTGGTTAGTGTGTATTCACCATTTGTATCGTCTTCGTTCATATCAGGTATAACAGCTAAAGTTGGTTTTTCAACTGCACTCTTCATGTCAGGGAATATTTTCCGTAAGTATGGGATAACCGTTGTATCTGAAATGACGGATTCTGAGTTTAAAAAGTCTGATGATTTGTAAACACAGGCGTTGTAAATAGGAATCTCGTTTAATGATTTTGGTATTGTTATTCTTAGCCAACTGAAAAATTAGCGGGTATTTATCTGTTTACGGATGGTTTGCAAGATCGTTAATGCTCATTCTACTATCGGGATCTTTGTTCAGCATCCCAGCCAGTAGACTAGTAATTAAGGAATCAAACTCTGTGGGAATTACTAATGGCGAATTGGCTATATTTTCATACAAGGTATAAACATTTTCACCCTCGAATGGATACTTGCCTGTGAGCATATGATAACTATATACGCTTTCAATTACCAAATTACAATGTCACTCCAATTGACCACACATCTACCTTTGTTCCGCTAAATTCATCTTTTCCACTTGCGATTTCAGGTGGTTGATACGCCGGCGTACCTGTTATGTGGGTCCAAATGTATTACCCGCACTTGCTCCACAAATATCAGAAGGGGAGAACATATCTAATTCATCTGCGACTCCAAAGTCTGATATTTTTAATGTGCCATCAACTGCTATTAACAAATTCTGTGGTTTAATGTCTATATAAAGTCGTGACAATTGCGTTACCTCTGTGAATGACAGATTTTGAATGAAGATATCCAACTCCTTCTACTAATTGTATTAAATAACTATAATAAGTAAATAATTAAATTACTGTTGTATTTGACTTAAAGGTAGCTTCTTTTCTGGCGCTTTGTCAATTATTGTTTGAAGTTGACCGGCACAGTACTCCAGCACAACGTACATTTTCTGTTTCTCATCATTATACAAAACTTCCAAAAGTTTTACAATATTATTGTGCTTTAATCGCTTTAATAGAGATATTTCTCTAAAATTCATGCACCAACAATTCAATACCTCTTTACATTCTCCTCTCCCCCTGGAATTTTTCTCAGTTTTTTCGTCTTCATAATTTTAATTGCCACTCTTTGTAATGTGTCTGAATCGAATCCTTCCTTCACTTTTCCATACGAACCTTCACCAATTGCATCCCCCAAAAGGTACTGGCCAACCATTTTTGCTTCTTTTTGTTGGGGAAGATATAAAATGTCGGCTGAATCCATTTTTTGAATGAAAAAAGTAGAGTCATATTGAGAAAAATCTACTAAATGAGCCCCAATCGATTCAGTCTCTGTATCTGACGACATTCAGAAAAATCTTAAATTGATTAACATAATTATTGTTTATCAATAATTTAATATATTTTATTTAAATGCTAAACTTCCCCGCATATTTCTAAATGGAAATTTCAGAAGCTGAAGAGCTTGCTCCCGTGAAACTGTATGGATTCCTAGATAAAAATCCCACTGAAATAAAATTGCCATTCATGGGAACCTGCTCTAGTGTAGATAGGTACGAAAAAATCCATAGAATAGGTGAAGGAACATACGGAATTGTGTGTAAGTTGTTCATTTCTATTAACAAAAGACAAGGCACGCGATAAAAAGAAATCAAAAGTATCAGAAAATGATGACGGCAAGGAAACAGACTATTTTGTGGCATTGAAAATGGTTAGACTGACCAATGAATCGGACGGCGTTCCTTTATCATCTTTGCGCGAAATAATGCTGCTTTGTTCACTTAACCACGAGAATATAGTTTCTGTGAAGGATGTGGTCGTTGGAAATCCCTTGAATAGCATATATCTTGTGCTAGAGTACTGTGAGTATGACCTTGCATACATCATGGACAACTCTACAAAGCCATGGAATTTAAGAGAAATAAAATGTCTTTTGAGACAGCTCTTGAGGGGTTTAGATTATTGTCACCAGAGAAAAGTAATTCACAGAGACATCAAATTGTCTAACTTACTTTTGACAACGGATGGTGTTTTGAAAATCGGTACCAAATGGGCATAATTTATAATTTAGCCGATTTTGGTCTTGCTCGTCTCTATTCAGATGTGAAACTGAAAATGACACCGAAAGTTGTGACACTTTGGTACAGAGCGCCAGAGTTAATTCTAGGTGAAGATGATTATACTACGGCTGTAGATCTTTGGTATCTTTATAATGCAATTGTTATTCAAGGTCAACAGGTTGCGTAATGGGTGAATGGATGAAGCACTCCCCACTCTTTCCTGGAGAGACTGAACAAGCTCAACTAGACATGTACATTGATGTTCTTGGTTGTCCCAATCCGAAAATTTGGCCCGAAATTGTTGACTTGCCGTACTCTAGATTGGTAAGATTTAAAGATCAACCGTAAAAATTAATCTTGTTTTTAAATAGGTATAATATGCTTAAAGCTAGGTTCCCTGAGGCCACTGAAGAAACAGTTAACCTTTTAATGAGCTTTTTGACTTATAATCCCAAAAAAAGAATAACAGCAGCTGATGCGTTAGATCATGAATTTTTTAATGAAAAACCATATCCTATCAATAGGCACTCGTTAAAGATTCCTGAATTTGATTTTAAACAATAAATCACAGTTGGCACGTTGAACCCTGGTCATCGATTGTTAGGTAACATGTTTGGTTTCTCCAAAGAATCAACCCGAACATGGCTAGCAGTTGTAGTGTTGCTTTTAATTTATTTGATTTCATTTTTTACGCGCCTTTTCTCTGTTATTCGGTTTGAATCGATTATTCATGAATTTGATCCTTGGTTCAATTTTAGAAGTACAAAATATTTGGTTCAAAATGGCTTTTATGAGTTTATGAATTGGTTTGACGAAAGTTCATGGTACCCATTAGGAAGGGTTGTTGGTGGAACGTAACATGGATCAAAGAAACTAAGATAGCGTTTATCCTGGTATTATGTTCACATCAGCAACAATTTATTATGTTCTAAATCACATTGCTAGAATACCTGTTGACATAAAAGATATTTGTGTGTTTCTCGCACCGATGTTTTCAGGTTTTACAGCTCTTGCTGCTTTTATGTTTACCAAAGAATTAAAAGGAGTAACATCTGGTTTATTTGCCGCGTTGTTTATCGGTATTGCACCTGGTAATAAAATGAATGTGGTTTGTGATAGGGTATATATCTCGATCTGTGGCGGGGTCTTACGATAATGAAGGGATTGCGATATTTTTATTAATGTTTACATTCTATTTGTGGATAAAGGCTGTTAAGACTGGCTCAGCGTTTTATGGTGCGATGACTGCAATGTTTTATTACTACATGGTGTCTGCATGGGGAGGTTATGTTTTTATCACTAATTTGATTCCTTTACATGTATTCGTTCTGATATTAATGGTACAAAGTTTTTTAGGTTTGAAAACAGGGAAGGTTTTCAGAGAGAATATATATTTCTTATTCTACTTTTTATGTGTTGGGGACATTAGCATCTATGACAATTCCATTTGTCGGTTTTCAACCAACTAAAACATCTGAACACATGGCTGCTCTGGGTAATGAGATTCTTCATTCATGAACAGGTGTGTTTGGTTTGATTCAACTTTTTGCATTTGCTAATGTTATTCGCAGTCATACAACAGATAATCAATTCAAATCCTTCATTCGTTACGGAGTAGCAACTGTTGTTTTATTGATGTTTGCAACTTTGATTGGCTTAACTATGACAGGGGTCATTGCGCCCTTTACTGGAAGATTTTATTCCTTGTGGGATACTGGCTATGCGAAAAAATATATTCCAATCATTGCATCTGTATCTGAACATCAACCAACAACATGGAGTTCCTTTTTCATGGACATGAATTTGGCATTGACTTTATTCCCAGCTGGAGTATTTTATTGTTTCTCCAAAAGGAGAGATGAGCACATTTTTGTGATTTTGTATTCCATTACAGCGTCATACTTTGCTGGAGTTATGGTTAGATTGATTTTGACCCTTACCCCTGTCGTTTGTGTAGCTGCTGCATTAGCGATTTCAAATCTTCTAGAAAAGTTCTCTAGAGAAACTGCAGAGAGTCCAAAGCCTCAAAAGAAACGATTCAGAAATTCTGAAAGCAAAACATCCCCTAATGCACCTGCTATCCACAGTTATGTTTCCACTGTACTTGTTTATTTACTTAGTTTGTATTTTCTATGGTTCTTTATTCAACATTGCACGTATATTACTTCTTCTGCTTATTCTTCTCCGTCTGTAATCTTAGCGTCAAGGGATCAATCTGGACGCCAGGTGATTATTGATGACTTTAGAGATTCTTATTATTGGCTAAGAAAAAACACGCCACCAGATTCAAGAATTCTTTCTTGGTGGGATTATGGATATCAAATTGCTGGTTTCTCTAATAGAACGACGCTAGTTGACAATAATACCTGGAACAATACCCACATTGCGACTGTTGGCTTAGTTTTGGCTTCAAACGAAGAAACTGCGTACGAAGTTATGAGAAAGCATGATGTAAATTATGTATTGATTATCTACGGTGGTCTCATTGGCTATTCTGGCGATGACATTAACAAATTTCTATGGATGGTCAGAATCGCTCAAGGAATTTATCCAAATCTTGTGAAAGAGAAAGACTTCTACAACTCTGCTGGTGAGTACAGCGTTGGCGATTCTGCTTCAAAGACGATGAAAGAATCTTTAATGTACAAAATGTCTTACTATCGACTAAATGAAATTCAAAGAGGTCACGCATTTGATAGGGTTCGCAATCAAAAATTACCTTCCAAAGATCCTTCCTTGTCAGTTTTAGAAGAAGTATTTTCTTCAAAGAATCTCATTGTTCGTATTTTCAAGGTTAAAGAATTGGATAACATTGGAAGATCTCTCAAAGCAGCAGCAGAATTCGATCGTCGAAATAAATAAACACAAAAGTGAATAAATTTTATTTAAGGTTATTCTAGTTTCGTCTATATATTTCTAAATCTATTGGGAATTGTAAATAGGTCCTTTAAAAGGTAACAGCCGAAGCACTAAATGGAGCGGGATAAATAACTCGTCATCAGGACCTATTATTAGAAATCTATAAATAATTTATACCAAAAATAAAGTCAGTGTCCCTCAACTGTAATTCTGGTTTATGTTTACTTGTTTCCTTTAAACGCATCCATGTAAATTTTGCGCAACTTTTATTCGGGGGTAAAACCTCTCTAATCATCACGAAATAGGTTTTATCTGGGGCAAACCAGTCTTTTATAACAACACAGTCTCCAACTTCTAAAATATCCTGGAAACTATTTCTTGTAAAGGAAATGGGTCTAGGCTGGTGCTGGACTGGGGGATGCTGTAGATGGGAAATACGATCAGGTGTGCTTAAAAATATTTTTTCATCCTCAGACTTTCTAGTTCTATTTCTTTGTTTCGAATCTGCTCTCGATATCGGTCTCTGCTTCTTGTGATTTCTAACGTATAGGCCGCAGGCATTACCTAGATGACATGATGTGCATAATATTTACATAAATGCTCGCCCATAAGCCCTCTCCGCCATAAAGGAGTACTTTCAGTAAAACAGTTTGCGCAAAGTACAACTTTTTCAGAATCTTGGGTTTGTGTAACTGGAGATTGAGATCTGAGGGTTAAAGCTGCTGTAGATAAGGAATCCATCGGAGATCTATTAAGGTTATTCATAAATCAGATTTAAATACGGTTGAAAGAAAAAGTGACGTGGCGCAGTCCCATGTGCTTTCAGAAACAAAAATACCACCTGAAAAGTTTATTTATAGATTAAATTAGATGAAAAATTGATTAGATCATGTTGTACATTTTGAGGTTCCGTAAAAACGAATTTCTGGGAATATAAAAATTGATTATTAAGAACTTGTTGCCTTTCTCGTTCCAAAGCCTTTTGACGCTCAATTGCTTCCATTTCTTCTTTTTCCTTCCTTATGCGTTCTTTTTCCATTAAGTCTAAATGTTCTAATTCGCAAATGATATCGTTGATTGTTTCATCAATTTGAATGTCGGTTGACACATCACTTAATGGTTTGTAGAGAACATTCTCAGGAGGGCAAACAAAAACAGGTCCGGCATTAATGGCAACGGTAGCTCCACCGTAAGCAGATATCATTGCATGATAAACGTCATTTTTATCTACCTCGACTTTAAAAGCTTCGCCTGCAGATCTCCCATTATAGAAAAATGTTATTTTTAGACTTTTTGTTTTTTCTGATTTAGTTTGAGGCACGACTTTTTCTTCAAAAAAGAAAAGACCCCTAACCTTGATTGGTATTCTTGATTGTGTAACTGATCGATATTGATCGATGGGTTCATCTATCATGTGCCTAAGTCAAAAATTACCTTGTTCAAATTCCATTAAAATGCCAATTACATCATTGGCCTTGATTGGTGAAGAATATGATGTTCTCACAGATCGATGAATCTTAGAGCCATCAACGTCTCTTAATCCGTAACTTACATCATCAAATCCAACTGGGGCCTGTAAGCAAGCTTAAATGAGTTCAAAGTATTAAAACTACCTGAATATTTTCCCACTCCACATCTGAAATTTCCTAGTCCGTTAGACCAAACTTCAAAGTAATATGATCCAGAAGAAACGCCATAATTACTCATTACAGAACGATATTTGTAATTGGGGGAATGGGCATAACAACGAATGAACTTATCGATGCACAAATTCGGACTTGAATGTTCAGAGCAAAGGTGTGGGCCTTCAACTGGATATGCTAGACGATAAATGAACGAAAGGACTGGGTCTTTTTCGCAAGGCTTGTAAATGAATAAATCATTATCAAAGGGATGGTCGTTGGATACACAGAGTGCAAATGGATTAGTAAAATAGTCTTCCAACGTCGCATTTTGATAAATTTTCTTTCTAGCGAGAGAATTTTCATCATTTTCATTATCCACCAAAATCTCTTTTGCACTCCTTGTTTTTCTTTTTCTTGTCGACTTTCTACGTTTCAAATTGTCTTCTTCTTGGTCTTTTATCATTTCCACTTCAATTTCAATTTCTAGCTCTTCGTCTGCAGGAACTGAATAAGCGATTGGCTGTTTCTTTTTTGTTTCTGGCAAAAAGTCTAAATAAGTGAATTTTAAGTTTTCTTCGTCTTCCTTGTCACTAAAAGCACACTCTGTTGACTCGGGATGCAATTCATGAAATACAATGTCAGGGATGAAATATCTTCCTTCCTGTAATCTATTGTACAATCTGAAACCAGCAGCTGATATCTTGTTTGTCAAATTTAAAGGTTTCTTGTCTTCTCCACTAAGAATATTCCAATTGTATGTTGTAAAATCAATAATTTCTTGTGGTGTGACAAAGTGAGATTTCTTCGAATACACAATGTTTGCTACTGCAGCTGATATTTTCAATTTCCATGTAGATGGTATTGTTTGAAAAACACTGTTAGGCAAATTTAGACAGGTATGACAACTGTATGAATAATTTAACAAAAATGGTATGAGGTTATCAACTGGATTCCGTAGATTCAAACATGAAAAGCAAAACCATTTGTTACAAAGCTGGCATTGTAAGGCTTCAAAAGTCCTTGGTTTGTCACAAACTGGACATTTCATGATTTGATGATGGCTTGGCCAAGCTAAAAAGTACATTTCATAAAATCATCAAATATTGCTATATTCAGTATAATATATTTTGACAGAGAGATATATGCCGGTTAGTATTGTAACTGGAATTTACACCGCCACCTTAATTTTTTCGTACCTTATTTACCTTTACGATGACTAAAACGGAGACTGGAATAGTATTTTATTATTCAGAACCAGCGCTTGCACACAAATTTATTATCAAAAAGAATGAAAAAGTCCAAGATGTTGTGTCAAATCTCTTTCCAAGATTTATCAAAGAAAATTCAAGCTGAGTCCAAGCGAGTATGAGGTATCTATTGTACCTAATCCAAATTCCAAAAATGCGACAATAGAACAACTATCTCGTCTAAATGGGGGAGCGATGCCCTTAGTTTTGGTGACTAGAAGAGAATCACCTATTTCAAATTTAATCACTGAAAGAAAAATTGCCACGTCAACTGAGCAAAACAAAAGATCTGATGAACATAATCTATTGGGGGAGATGAATAAAAAGGAATGTGAACTTGAAGAATTGAAAGAAAAACTTGCTAGGATTAGTAAAGAGTTGGAAAAGAAAACGGAAGAGATTAAAGAATTAAAGGAAAGGGTTGATAAGAAGGATGGGGAACTAGAAAAGAAGGATATCGAACTTGAAGAATGTAGAGGGAAACTGGCCGAGTGGCAGAAACTTAAAGCGCCAGCGCACTTGTACGCTTCATTGGAATCACATTTAATGGAGAACTTGAGAATATCACAAGAAAGTGAATCAGTAGGAAAGTCTATTGAATAAATACATCAAGTAGACAAAATAAATATTGTTTCATCACTGCAGTATTTTATTTAATTGTTTAGGAACCCCAATCATCAGCTTCATTAGACACGCGCCAACCAGACGTATCTTCTTTTCCCCAACCGCTAGATTCTTCTTGTTGATTAGATTGATTTTGTTGGGGCTGACTTTGAGCAGATTCGTTGTTCCATGAATTACTTTGAGAAGGTTCATTGTTCCATGAAGAGCTTTGAGCAGGTTCATTGTTCCACGACGTTCCTTGAGAAGGTTCATTATTCCACGACGTTCCTTGAGCAGATTCATTATTTTTAGATCCTACACTGTAAGCTCTTCTTGATGATCTTGAATCATTCCCATTTGAATAACCTCCATAGCTCCTTCCTTCATTGTTACTGTCACCTTGACCGAACTCCTGGCCTCTATTTCCATATGATCCCTGGCTAGATTTCCTCGATCTGTTTTCTTCTTGATCGTTTTCAAACAAGAACTTTCTCCTTGGCTTTTCACTTTGTTTGTTGCTGTCACCGCCATAGTTGGAAGGAGGTTTGGAGGGTGGTTTAGAAGATAAACCCTTTTTTTGATCGTGTCTTTTCTGAACAGCTTCGACTATACGATCAGGAGCAAATAACTTCAAGAATGGCAAATAATCAATCTGCTCTGCAACAATTTCTTGACAGAGTTCTTTGGATATTGCAAACAAGCGATACACTGGGTTAACATCAGAAAGAAAGGATGCACCACAGGCTCCAATCTCATTAGCCAGCAAAATCAATTTTTGATGTCTACTAATGTGCTCTGGTACTTTGGCTTTATACAAGGAAAGATACTTGTCAACAACCTCTTCATCCATTCTCATAAGATCGATGACATTCAATATTGGCGGCATATTCTAAATTAATCCATCTTACAAGAGTTACATGTGGCTCCTTTCTTGGGTCGGACCGATCAGGAAGTAAAACCACTTTCCAGGATTTGTCGAATCCGTTTCCCCAAATACCATTCATTTCTTTGACATGTTCACGAACCTGTTGGTACAACACCTCCATACTTGAAGGTGCTTCCGCTTGCATTGTTTGAGAACCAGGGTCGAAATATAAACTTTACAACAATCGACTCGTGAAATTTACAAAATGACATTTTTCGCGGGGTGTCTAACATGTGTCACTTTGAAGAAGAAACCCATAAAAAAGATGTAGGTGAATAATTTATTTTTCGTGATCATTCCCTTGATCAATTTCATTCTTTTGATCGGTTACATAAAATCCCAATGGGATATCTCCGCCCTTTTTCCATTTAATCATCTTCAGTGTGCCAATGTTTATGTTTGAATCTAATAGCTATTAGAAAAAAAATCAAAAAACTTACCACGTCATTTAAATAAAACTTAACATCTGCGTTTTCCTTTAAGCAAAGTTCCTTTTTTAAGAATTCTCCTAATTTGCGAATACGGACCATGGGATGGATTGTTAAATTGGTATTGGAATCTGGAGTTGCCGCTTTATTTGTCAAGTTGATCAACTCAACTGGTATTTTGGTAGTTGATTTGATTGGAATTTGATTCTAATAAATACCATAAAGACCCTTACGTAAAGTAGTGCGTGTTCAATCCATCGCGGCATGATCGGGGAAATATCATCTTTTCTATTTGAAATTTCGGATATCGTAGAAGAATATAAGGTATGTGTGGCTAAATAACCATCGGGCTCAGAATCGAATCTAACTTTGGTTGATGAAGGTAGTTTGAAAAAAGAATAATCAATGTCGCTCAAATAATCAGTGTTGGAATTTCCAGGAGTGGCAGGCGAGCTTTCTACGTTCAATGGTTGAACATAATTAGAAAGAAGCGAATGAATAATTATCAAACCGATATTTCCACGGTAATCAGAGTCTTCAGGCATCTTTGGATATTTCACATCGGAAAGATAAAGATCTGATGAGAAACAAAAATTTTCTTTTAATTTCATTCTTAATCTCTAAAAGATTATAATAGATCAATATAATTACCCCTGTACGGATATCAATGGAACACCAATTATTGCACCAAGTGTCCATCTGTTTTTCCTCTACATATTCTTCAAAATTTGTGTCTTTTTCTTTCACTTGCAAAACTTGTCCTGTTAAAATGTCCCAGTATTGACTCTTTCTATCCACAGTTTGCGACACCAAGTGTTGTCGATCGTTCAGCAATCGGAATTTCGTTATACCTGGAGTGCCTTTCTATTTTCATAGTAAATTTTGGTACTTGGATAATCAAAAATCTTTTCTTTTGTGTCGAGATCCTTTTCAAGAATTTGTTATTTAATTTACGTAAGCCCGAATAGCCGGATCCATTGAAGAAACTAAAAGTTTTCCATCGGTTTCATCCACGAGAAACTTTTATTCTAAATAGATTAAAATTACATCTAAAACACCTCCAGGACATTCCAATCGAAGTTTGGCATCATTGGCGCTGCTGAAACTATAAATGGAACCATTTCTATCACTAGACCAGATATTCCCTTTTGAATCTACTTTCAATCTCCAAACACTACAATCTTCGTGATGATCAAATGTTTCAATGCATCGATGATTACTCAAAGACCATTTCCTAATAGTCCCATCTGCGCTGGCACTAAAGATCTTTAAATGATCATCAAAGGAATTTACCAATTCATCTACTATCAAAATATCTTTTATATTATCCGAGTGCCCCTTTAGACTGGATTCATGTTTTCCCGATCTGACATCATAGAGTTTAATAACCTCAACTAGTTAAAGATACACGGCTTACATTTTCGGTATTGCATCCAACAGCTATCAAAGATTGTAAAGGTAAAGATGCCATGGCATATATCCCACTACTGGTCGTTATACATGTATCCACAATAGCCATAATTGAATCTTCAGTTTCCACATCCCACAACATACAAGACTTGTCCAATCCTCCGGATACAAATTGACTTGAATTCCATTCACACAGAGTTTTCACATAATCTTTATGTTTGGAGAACACATATGGCGTTTGGTTTTCAATATTCCAAATTATAACACTTGTATCAGACGAACATGAAATAACATCTCAATTTGAAATATAATTCCATTTTACTGGACCCATCAAGGAATATAAAATCATTAATCCATTCTGAATGCTTTGAATAAACGTGATTTCTAATGACGGAGATTCGGCAAGTTTACTGTGTCAAGTTATAGAGATTTCCATCCCTACTTCCACACCATAAATTTCCACTCTGATCCTTTTTCAAAACATTGTTATATAGACATGGAAATGAAGTTTCATTTGGTAGAGGTAGAGTATATGATAAAGTAACCTTTTCATTCATGATGGCTTGGTTAATGGTTTGACCAATGTCTACATTAAGAGCAGTCACACTGATCTGAAAGCTCTTATCAGGGCAAAATAAAACTAATTTCTTGCATGACTTTTCCCATTTTATCTTGATCGAATAATAGCGAACATAGAAGATTGGTGGCTTCGGCCAATAGGGAATGTTTCAAGACTTCTCGACGGATTTTCATATATTGCGCAAATCTAATGGCAAAAGTATAATCAATGCGCAGGAAAAATACATTCAGTGTGAAGAGCTAAAACAATCGACTAATTCTACCCAAGTCGAACAACCATGCGCAATTGGTGTACTTTGATATTTCAAATAATTACAGATACAAGTCGATCCTGTCCAATTTTCCCAAAACGATTCCTTGTCATTTGCAGAATACAATGAATCAAGCTTGATTGAGTTTCTGGATAAAATAGAGTCAAAGTTTTCAGATGCATTACTGGACAATATAAAGACACAAGAGAATTTTTCAAGTAATTATGACAAGCGATATTTAAAGACTACTTTAACGCGATATTCCCTGAAAGAAAGGTAGAAATGGAAGATAAAGACCAAGATTTGGTTTATAAATCTCAAGATTATATAAATTACATTTGCTGGTGCGGAAACTATCAATTCTATGCGATTTCAAACCAATCTTCAAGTTCAAACATGTCAAAAAGTAACAGTTTTGGGACAATACAGACTAGTCCTTTATTTCGTGATACGAGGAGACACTATAGTTTTGAAAAGCCAATTAGTGATTCAAATTGATGCTCTAAATATGGCAGTAAATCCTACAAACCACCATCAGGTTGCTGTTGGATCCAAGCAAGGTATTAATCATGCATAGGAGTGAAAGGTGATCTTGTGTTATGCAACTTTGAAGAAAATGCCCCAAATGCAAACTATTGGTCAAAACAATTCCTTGAATTTCCTCACGAGTCGCCGATTATCAAAGTAAGTGACAATTACTATGCTTTATTAGATTGCATGGTTAAAGAATGGTGCGCAAGTAAGATTTAATTGGCATTTTCATCAAGATCTTGAGTGCGTGTAGAGGCGGGAAAATTTGCTTGTGTCAAGTGGTTGAAAACCAAGTCAAATTGGTGTATGTCTATTTCGTGTTAATAAAAGGAAACAATATAAACTAAAAGATTGTTACAAGAATCACGATACGAATCTCAACTTAGAAAGTAAAGGATTCCGCGATCCGAAATAGTCTTTTCGGTTTCGTTCAATGAAACGAATAGCATCATTCATACGCTTACTGACGGTGGCCATATATTCTCTTATGAATTGCAAGGTAAAAAGTAAGTATTATTCTTTAGAAAAGAGCAAATCGAGTCGAAATTGTCCAAGGTGTTTAAAATCGCGATATCGATTCATTACCTTTCATCGAAGCATGTGATTATAGTTACTCCCTATGAGATAATCAAGCAAAATGTACTGGATGTAATATATAAAGCTTTTATTTGTAGCCTAATGAATACAAGAGCTTCTCTTTGGATCACAAATTCAAAAGTTTGGTATTGCAGAATGAAAACATTTATGTTTGCTGTCAGGATTCTTTAATGATACTTGATCGCAATTTGGAATTCTTATTCCGCGATAAATGTGTAGGTATTGTCGACGTATGTGTAAATTCAATTGAACAGTGCATTTTAAACTATGGCGATTCAATAGTTGTGAAGAAATTAAATTAGCACAAATTATTAATATTTTAATTTTTTATTATTCTTTTCATAGTATTACTAAATGACGTGCATTACTAAGGCTGAAAGACTAGCGTCGTCCGTTTACTTCCTTCCAAGTTTTCATAATTACAACACAGAATTTAATTTTAATTTCCACTTTTAATTTCTTATCTCTTATTGTGACCCATTAAAAGGCCATCCATCCATTTCCGACCCCTGTCATAGCAATACATTAACAATGGATCCAGCAATCCCATTAGAGCGCACAGATACGAGTGCCAGCAAGAAGCCCTTCATAGTAATTAACCAACACAAGCATAAAAGGATGAACACATGTTATCGATCAAAGAGGTAGCTGATCGGTTCCAAACGAGTGTTGATGAAGAATCAGTGACTCGATCAAGAGTAATTAATCATTTAGCCAGTAATCTAGGTAAAAAAGTGTTGCGATTGAGATAGGGGCTGACTGAAGACAAGGCGAAAGAGCTGTTGGTCCAGTATGGCAGGAACACATTGACGCCACCTAAAAAGGATTCATTGTTGAAGAGATTTCTGCATTTTCTGACTGGTCTTTTTAATGTGTTGCTGATGGTGGCCGGGATATTGAGTGTTGTGTTGTATTTTCTGGTTGGAGGGCAGGAGAATGTAAGAAATTTTTGTGTTGTGGGTAGATTATATTGGGGATTGTGTTGATTGTTGTGACCTTGTTGAATGCGTTTATAGAGTTTTTCCAAGAGTACAAGAGCCAGAGTATTTTGGAGTCATTTTTGGTGGGGATTTTTGTTGGGTTTGATGTAGAATATGATTCCTAGTAATTCGACGGTGATTAGGGAGGGGAAGATGGTTGAGGTTGCGAGTGAGACGCTGGTGCCTGGGGATGTAGTGATTGTTAAGATTGGAGACAAGGTGCCAGCTGATATTAGATTGATATCGTGTAATGAGATTAAAGTAAGATGATGTTTAATGAAAGAAAGGTTGATAATTCATCGCTGACTGGAGAGTCAGAGCCACAAGAGAGAAGTTTGTTGAAGGGGAATAACAATTATTTGGAAGCGAGTAACTTGATGTTCTTTGGAACGTTGGTTGTGAATGGCGAGGGGTATGGGGTAGTGATAAGAACTGGAGATGCGACTGTGTTGGGGAGTATAGCGTCAATGACGTGCAAGGAAGAGAAGAGGCCGTCTCAGATGTCTAGAGAAATTGATTTGTTTGTGAAGAAGATGGCTGGTGTTTCCATTACACTGGCGATAATATTCTTTATAATTGGGATGGCGACTAATCCCAAAGCGATCTCAACTAACTTTGCGTTTGCGATTGGCATTCTGGTAGCGTTTGTGCCGCAGGGATTGCCGGCGACAGTTACGTTGTTGTTGACTATAGCAGCCAAGAAGATGTCCAAGATGAATGTTCTTGTTAAAGATTTGCAGGGTGTGGAGACGTTGGGAGGGATAACATTGTTGGCGTCTGATAAGACTGGTAATTTAAATCATTTTGAAAAGAAAGGGACGTTGACGCAGAATAAGATGAGTGTTGTTGGATGTTATTTGAATTTGAGTGTGCATCAAGTGAATGAGTTGGAGTATCATGAAGAGGATGGCAAGAGTGTTCAGTTGAATGTTCCCAATTTGAAAGAGTTGACAGAAATTAGTTGTTTGTGTTCCAAAGCGAGGTTTGATGAGAGTGATTCTAGTCCAATTGAAAAGAGAAGAATTATTGGAGATGCAACGGAGACTGGATTGATGAGATATGCAGTGAGTCATGTGAAAGTAGAAGAGTTGCAAAGTCAACACCCCAAGGTAAACAGGTTTAAATGTGTTGATAAAGGTAAACAAGTTTAAATAACTTGAGATAGGTAAACAAGTTTAAATGACTCTATATAGGTAAAGCAGTCTACTATCTATAATAAAGGTGTTTGAAATACCGTTTAATAGTAGTAATAAATGGCATATGACTGTGCACAAAAGAAAACATGACAAGGGAGAACTGACAGTCTATTTAAAGGGAGCACCCGAGAGAATAATAAAGAAATGCAAATACATTAAAATAAATGATAAAATAGAAGAATGGAACAATGAACATACACAGCAGTTTAATGTAGCGTATGAAACATTTGCTAGTCAAGGGCAACGAGTGTTGGCGTTTGCAGAATGTTTGATAGACAATGAAGTTAATTTCAAGTTTGTGAATGAACCACCGAATTATCCAATTGATAATTTTACGTTTATTGGATTGATAGCGTTGATGGATCCACCAAAGAAGGGTGTTAGAAAAGCAGTTACGTCATGTAGAAATGCGGGTAGATTATTTGATTGTTTGAGATGAGGGATTCAAGTTGTGATGGTTACAGGTGATCATCCATTGACAGCTGAAGCCATAGCAAGAAAGATTGGATTATTATCAGGTATAAGCGTATTAAGGCGTTGACAAGGTAAACTAGTTGTAGTGGGTATAACAAGGTAGAAGAATATTAAGGAGCATAACAAGGTAAACTAGTCGTAGTGGGTNTAAACTAGTTGTAGTGGGTATAACAAGGTAATAGAGTAGTAGTAATGGCTCTTACAAGGTAACAGATTAGTAGTAACTCTTACTAGGTAAAAGAGTAGTAATAGTTCTTACAAGGTAAACTCTGACTAGTTGCAATGTAAAGGTGATACAGCTGCAATGGCTGCTAATAGATTGAAGAAACCAATTCAATTGATAAGTGAAAGTGAATATGATGCAGTTGTGATTCATGGAGATAAAATAGATGCATTGAGTGCCAATGATTGGGATATAATCCTATCAAAGAAGGAAATAGTGTTTGCAAGAACAGCTCCACATCATAAACTATTAATTGTAGAGAAGTGTCAAGCAAAAGGTAAATAAATTTAAAAGTATTGAAAGGACATATAGTAGGTGTTAGTGGAGATGGAGTGAATGATGCCCCAGCGTTGAAAAAGGCTGATTTAGGCATTAGTATGAATATGACAGGAAGTGATGTTTCTAAAGAAGCTGCAGCAATGATTCTGTTAGATGATAATTTCCCTTCAATTGTAGTTGGCATTGCCCAAGGAAGATTAATATTTTCAAATCTAAAGAAATCTATCAAATACACTCTAACTCATATATTCCCAGAAGCTGCTTCTTTTCTATTTTTTGTTATCTTTCAAATACCCTTGCCATTGTCATCTGTTTTAATATTATTTATAGATCTAGGTAACAAGTATAATACCTACTTTAGTAGGGACTGAATTGCTGCCTGCACTGAGTTATGCTTGGGAACCATCAGATGGAGATTTAATGTTGTTCCCACCAAGAAAAGTTTTATGCACAGAGAAAATGTCAAATTCTTCTTTTGAAAAATTATCATTTCTACACAAAATGTTCAAAAGAAATGAAACAGGTGAAGTTCTAGTCGACAATGAATTACTTTTGTGGTCTTATTTATTCGGTGGTGGAATCATCACTCTTTCTTGTTTCATTTCTTATCTTTTATCTCTCTATTTAGATGGTTTAGATGTTTGGAATCTCATTGGTCTTGGCTCTAAATACTTCAACTCTGATTCTCCAGTTCTAACGTCAAATGGAAAGTCATTCAATGCAGTCCAACAAAAACAAATTTTAAATAAAAGTCAGGCGGCTTACTTTGCTGCCATTATTATTGGGCAATGGTTTACTCTCTATCTCTGCAAAAAGAGATTCGAGTTGCCTTTAACCAAATCTATATTCAAAAATAAATATTCTCTATACGGCATTCTCATAGGTAACTATTAATGGGTGATTTACATAGGTAACTATTAAAGATAAAACTTAGATAGGTAATTGAGCAAGTAATGTGAGATAATAGGTAAGTAGAAAGAATTGTTATGAGATAATAGGTATTTAATCATCATTTCATCTCATTATAGGTATTTAATAATCATTTCATCTCATTATAGGTATTTAATCATCATTTCATTCCAGTAGGCGCTTTGATTGGTTCCTTCATTATTTGGACTCCCGGCGTTCAAGAAGGTCTAGGTATTCCTTCACAACTCTAAACATAAATAGGATCAGGCAATGTAAGCATTTATTGCATCTTGGCCTCCTTTGGAATAGGAATAATCTACTTTATTCTTGAAGTGTTCAGAAAACAACTACAAATCTGGGGTATCCTCTTTCAATCATTCTCAGCAAAGGTTATCTCGGTGGTCTGCCCAAAAAGAATGACAATTTGATTGAACTTGTTAGAACTACCTCCACTATCTAACAGATTAGTAGATTACAAATAAATGTATCAAATTTCATAGTTGTTCAAGTTAAATGTTTTATTAATTTATATTAATANAATTCATGTTTTTTTGTTTTGCGAAAAACGCGTTTACAATCATTGCAGTACTCCAATTTTTTTACATTCTTGCAACACATGACCTTTCTCTTTACAATATGAACATACGGTCGAATTCAAAACATCACATATTTCATCTCTTATTTTAATACATTTTGGAATTTTCAAGTTATTAACATTTAACGGACATCTCAATAAAAATTTTATCATATTTGTTCTCACATATATTGCTGAAGGGTGGGCAGAAAGGAATATGCCGGACCCCCACCTTTTGGGAAGGCCCAACAAGAACCACGAAACAACACTACAAAGTTTCGGGTTTAATATAAAATNATTACTCATAAAAGCATAAACAATAGTTGTATTGTGAAGAAATTTGTTTTTATTTCTTAATTAACTCCCCGTCCGATTTAACGAGCACTGCGAGACTTGTCATAGTTTATAATGTCACTAGCGGTTGTACTCGCTTCGCTCGCATTAAAAAAATAAATATGTCCGTGATTTTTCACAAAGCATC
>KE561095.1:0-23756 GCA_000442015.1 Rozella allomycis CSF55 | reverse complement strand
ATCATATCATCAACATTCCCAAAAAACCTGCTTCTCAATCGAATCCCATTGGGGGTAACAGTGACATACTATTCCCACCGAAAAAACCATCTTACTTCAAAATGGGGATTAGAGCCTGGTACAAAGACAATGACGAATTTCCCGGGATACTCGCTGCTCGCTACCAGTTTATATGGAATGCGCTTGGGATCCGCCCTCTTCTCCTCTGCCACAATCGTTTTCACACTATCAAGCGACGCATCGCTGAATTTCGGATGGTTCACCAACTCAAACACGAGATCGATCATTGGCTGCAGATGACGCGTCAATAGTTCGTCGAGGTCATCGTATTTCTGCTTGTCGATAAACAAGGCTTTTCCCAGGGCTAGATCTGATTCTTTTTCTTCTTCTCTGACGAGGATATCGCAGTAAATGTCGTTGAAGACTTTCCAGGTGATGGCTAGATGGTTTCGTTTTGACGAGGGACGGATAACCAGCTCGCCGAGGTCTTTTTGTTTAAGAAAGTTTAGAGCTGAATCGCGTGAAATGTTCATAAAGAGAGGATGTGAAATGAATCTAGTTTGAAGTGCATTTTTGCCAGGTTCAGTCAGTTCATCTAGTAAGATTATAAGTGAACTCATACCGTTGTGGTCTCTTTCATCTCTTTCTCTGCTGAAACTATAAAAAGGGTCATATTCAATAGCAATGTTGGAATCCAATCGATCAAGATCAGAAGGCTTCATTGACAATTCAAGCGAGAATCTTTCCTTGTTGATTGACACAATCTTGCATCTCACAGACTGATTTGGCTTAACAATATTAAAGGGATTGTCAACACGCATGTCAGCAAGATGGTTGATTGGAATGATGCCAAGAATACCAGATTCAAATCTACACGTGACGTATCTATCATAAATTTTAGAAATAGTGGCTGGAATCTAATTTTATTTTAAGAATAAAATTACAATCATTCCACTTTGCAAGCTGAGCGAAGTTTCGCCAGTCAGCATTGTAAAAATAGAATCGATTTCAGGATCTTTAAAAGGATTTCTTCTTTCAATGTAAGGCTTTGATAATTCATCTTTGATGTCAAACAGAGTGATTAATTTCTTAATGTTCTTTGAAGCTTCTAATTCTTTAGCAAATTCATCCAACATTAAAGAATCTAATAATTCAGGGTTTGCCATAATATCTTGGCAGTGTTGGAATGGAGAAGAATCATCATTTAAATTCTCATCAACATCCAACGCATCAGCGGCCATTTTACGTGCCAAATAGTAATTTTCTGGATGAATTCTCGTGTTATCCAAACAATCCAAAGAAACTCTTCTTGGAATATACTTTTCTTGTATTCTAATAAAAGATGCACAATTCATAAACACACATTTCCCCATCAATTCTTTACTAATCAACGATGCTCTTTGATCCAAAAACCCCTTTTAATTAAATTAAATAAATTCTACTTGTTTTTTGATTTGTGAAATTAAATGAAAAGCTTTTCTCTTCCCAAGCCCACTAACAAACTGCAAACAGAACTGCAAATGTTCAAATTCAATTATTTTATTAATATCAACACCAACCAAGTTGACAATATTGATCATCGCTCTATTCAAATACTTTAAAATCAATTGTTGGTTCAAATGATTCTGCCACGGATGCAACGTTAAACTTAGAATATCATTCTGATTATTAAACAACCCACAAGTCTCCATCAATGGATCAATCAATCTTCTTCCAATAGAAACACAATACCTCAACAAGGGTGCATAATTCTCAAATTCTTTCTTGCCTCTTTCTGAATGCTGGTAGATCCTCGCAATGTCATCCTCTACCCATTTAACTTTCATCTCTTCATCTTCAACTATTTTGGAAATTTCATTAAACAAATCCCTCGTTTTAATTGACATTCCAGACACACAAACAACAGTTGGCTTCACTTTATCAATCGTCATTTTAAATTCATTATTAAATTCTTTCCATTTAAATGTTTCCAACACAATTCCATTCTCATTCAACAATACACCCATAACAGCCGTATTCTGTTTTCCATCGCCATTGCTCACACTCAACACCCTCTCACACTTTTCATATCCAGTATTCATTACAATCGTCTGCAAATGTGTTTGAAGAGCTAATCCCAATGCTTCACTACTACTCTTTATCAATTCTTCTTTAAACTGCTTCTTAAACAATGGAATCAAATACTCTCTAAACGCTACATTAAAACTTTTTCTTCTTATTTCATTCCATTCATCATTCAAATTCGATACAATCATTTCTTCATACCCCTTCACTATTCTATCATCAATCTCAACAACAATTTCTATCTTTATATCTCTACTAGCCTCTGCTACAATCAACTCAAAAAATTGGTATCCTTTAAACAACTCAATTGGCTTTCTAGTTAAATATTTAATAGGCGCAAAATCATGAAACACATCAATCTCAACTCTCCCCTTGTCCGTTGGATTCACAGTCACATACGTCTGTTTATACACCAAATCTCTCAATATTCTTCTCACATTCGGATCATTCGCTATTTCTATCGCAAACATTCTAACCCCTCCATCAACAACACACTCCACAGTCGGAAACGCAGTACAAACTAACTCCATAGCCACTTGCTCCACTCCAACATCACTCTCTCTAACAACATTCTTTTTAAAATTAACCATCAAATTCTCTCCAATTTCAAAACTCTTAATTCCAATCTTTTCCACAAATTTCTCCAATCCATTCTCCTTCCCCTTCAAATACTCATCCCTCTTTACATTCTTCTTTCCATTCACCTTCAAATTCAAATACTCTTGCACATCCATCACTTGCTCTATCGTTTCAGCCTTCTTATAAACATTCTTCAACCACCCCTCACACTTCTCCACACTCTCCTTTAGTTTATTCTTCAATCCATTCAAATGTTTATACTGCTCATCCAAATCATAAATCAACCACAGCTCCTCAAACACCATAAAATCTGAAAACACCTCCTTCCTATGCAACGCTATAAACGGTATCTCATAATACTCTATCACCAACATCCTCAATATCTCAATCACACACTTAAAAAACAACGGATTCGACTCCATCCTATTCATCCCATCATTCATCCTATTAATAATCCACAACGCCTCCTTCTCCAACTCCTCCTCTTCAACCCTCCTAATCTCTCCACCAGTCTGCATCCTCTCAGGCACATCATTCAACCTAATCTCCTCATCCCTCACCGTAAAATGTCTATCCTCCAACTCACTCGGCTCAAATATCTTCTCCAAACTAACTCCCTTCTCCTCCCCCTCATCAATATCATCGTCAATCAACGCATAATCATACTCGTGCCCATCGCCAAATATCTCCTGGATGTCCAACCACGCCTCTTTCGAGATTCCCAACATACTCTCAATATCCCTCCCCCGCTCCCGCAGCTCCTGCATCCTCTGCCTGCGCACAGCCTTCCTCTCCTCCCTATTCACCTCATCCTCCTCATACTCTATAAAATNCTCCTCCCTATTCACCTCATCCTCCTCATACTCTATAAAATCATCCATCTCATCCTGCACATCCTCCCTACCTCAACCCAGCCAAATCCACTTACACTTCCCCCTCGCCTTCCTCATCAAACAAGCCCTCCAGCCCAACTCGCTTCCGCCCCTCCCGCTCAACACGCCGCTTCACACGTCTATACCCCCGCCCAACATTGATCCCAGTATTCTCCTCAATCAACGCCAAATCCTCCTCATCCAACTCGCTCTCATCATCCTCAACAATCTCAACCCGCTTCTTCTTCTTCTTCTTGCGTGTCACTATCGCATCCTCGTCACTCACACTGTCGTCGATAAACTTGCGGTCCTCCTCTGTCTCCTCTACTACCTCGGATTCACTGCTGTCCACTTCATCGCCTCGGTCGATGGCGAGACCTTCAGGCTCGCTCGGTACGGAATGTTCAGACTCGTCCATTTTTGGTTTGTGAAATTTACAATTTTCAGTTTCAAAGTAGGGAAAATTCACACATTTGCGTTATTTTTTAGTAATGAAAGCAGATATATTCTTGTAGTTTTTAAATACTTGAACTTTGGAAATATGATGATGGTAAAACTAAATTCTAAAAGTAGTGATCAATGTCAAAAATTTTAGAATATAAAGTCAAATAGATTTATATTTTATTGATTGTTAAATACGACAGGCGAATTAATCTCCCGCTTGTACTGGTAGAATTCATATCTTTCAATGCTAGTCAATTGAGCCATCTCACAAGCTTCGCGATCATATTCCTCGCTGCTATAGCTATATCCCACTGATACAAATCTACTGAATCTCAGTTTCTTTGTGGGCGAAACAATTTCTGTCTCGTAATTTTCATATTCCCTTTCATGATTATTTTCTTCCTCACAGATATCCTCGTCAATGTAGCATTCTACTGTCTCAGGGCTATTCAGTTCTTCAATCCACTGCTCGTCATTCGCAGAAAAACACGACAGTCTTATCAATTCATCCGCAATCAGCCAATCAACACCTCCCTGTCCACACTCCTCAATTCCTTCCTCCTCTCCCTCATCATTCTAATCAACACTCATTACCTTGTCTTCAACACCACACAATCTCATCGCCCGCGGCTGCACAATCACCCTTCCATCCATTTGTTTACCTCAATCCCCCAAACAAAAATATCCTCAAAAATATCTCTAAAAATAGAAAGTGAAACAAAACAAATAGCCCCACATGAAACACATCTCCTAAACCCACCACAAGATACTCGCGCGTAAATGCTTCAAGTCAATACTAGATTCACCGTGCTCGGCAAACAGCCAGCCCAGTCGGCCTGCAACAGAAGCACGGATTCGGCCGTCGATCTGAATTTTAGACGCTCGCCGCAACAGTCCCCATTGTCGAGCAAGAGCGTGTCTTTTAAGAATTGCGTACTGGTATACGAAACATACGGGAAACACGAATACGACAGACAGAGTGTGCCGCTGTCGCCAGATTATGCGACGGCGTTTGAGGATGTAAGAAGGATAAAGAACGGGACATTTGACTTTGATAGGATTGCAGATGACTTGTTTGAAAATCTAGGGTTTGAAATGAAATAAAATATTTAGTACAAATTAATTTTGTTAAATTTGAAAGGGAAAAAAATTAAAAAAGAACTCTCCCACTGAGAATCGAACTCAGATTGTTGGATTCAAAGTCCAAAGTGCTAACCATTACACCATGGGAGATGTGTTTGTCAGACTCTAATTAATTATTTATTCCGAAAATACTTTCACATACTCCTTATTTATAATGAGCTCCACCAATTCATTTGTGTTTAAAATTGATTTCTTGACTTTTGTAAAGAACTAATCGAGGAACTACTTATTTTTTACTTCAATATCCTTTTTCATACCGACAAGATACAATTCAATTAGTTCCTTCACTTTACCAAGCCTAGTGTGCAAAAAGTTGAATGAAATTAATGTAGAATAAATATAATCAAGAGAATTAATAACTAGTATGTTTTGCTCTATCTTGCCTAAACGAGATGCAGTATTGATAACCGCTTGCATAAGGGGATCAAAGCAAATGTCAAAAATAGAGTGCATGAATTCATTATCAGCCAGAGAATTCAATGTATATGGCTGATAAGTAAAAAAGATGGAATTCATCATGTTTGTTATTTCTTTTATTTCTTCTGGAGGAGAAAACGATGCATCCGCTAGGATCGTCTTGGATGACAAATTTCTTCCTTCTTCTTTTAAGAGGAATTCAATCTTCTTTTTATTAAATTCAAAATATTCTGCTAAAATACCAATTAAAGAAGTATTTTCAGCTAATATTTCCTTGTACTGTTCAATGAATTGAAGAAATATTGTTGACAATTTGACAGCTGGTATTATGTCCAAATTTAAATCTGGGAGTATTCTGTCAATCACATTCTAATTTTAAAATTCAAATAAATTTACTTTGGTAACATCAGAGTAGCTTTTACAAATTTCACTTAAATATGTTTCTATTAGTGACTCATCACCAATCATTTCTAGCAAAACATCCTTTTCACGAATAACGCTTTGATTCAATAAAGCCAATATTTCATTTATAAATTGTTGGTCTGGAAGAATTCTCTTTTCTTCAATTTTATTAATGAATTCAACTGGAATATTCTCAGATCGAAATTTGTTGTAGCTGTCTAATGAAGACCTTAACAGTATTTCTCTGCTTTTCAAGATTTCAAAGGCATCTTTAACAAGAGCCGGTACAGATGGATTCAACGATCGGCAAATTTTATAAATTTCTCCAGCAAGCCAATTATAAGCCAGTTCAATTATCTTATCTTGATATCCTTGTAAGACTTGTTTTATTGTATCGAAATTCTTGGACTCTTGTTTGTCCATTATTAATTTAAAGACAGTCAAAGTGTTGACATCAAATTTCTCCATTGACTCTTGATGGGATGCATCAAATGAAAGTTGATTAGACCATTCCATGACATCTTTCAACTGGTCCTCTTTGATTTTACGTTCCTTTAACTTTATTTCAGTCGTTTCCATCCATTCTTTTGCTTCCTCTTCCATATCACACCAAGTCTCATTCAGCATAGTTATTTCATTAGTCACTTCTATTGCTGCTTTCTCTAAGCATAAAATTTCATCTATTATTTTTTGATATTCCTCCATAAACTTTTCTTGCATTTCAAATCTGTTTGCATGCATCTGATCTGCCAACGTTTTTCTACTTGAAGTATTCTTAAAATTGAATCTGGAGGACATTGATTCAAGACATTCTGACTGTTCATCACTGAACGTCACGGGAGTCTTTAAAATTCGGGCTATGGACTTTGTTAATGCGTCGGAATCCATAAAAAGGAAATTGTAAAATTCCTAAATTGAATTCCTACATCAATGAGTCGCATTAGCAATTAAACAAGACGAATATTTTCCGATGACTATCTTCTTACTTCTCCTTTGGATTACATTATCAACGGCCGAATCTACAGATGAAATATGCGAAGAATTTAAAGAGTTTCATTACAAGCCTATTACATCATTGCAAGACATAGAACTTCACCATGTTGCATGGTTTACAGCTGCCATTTTTACAATTGCTGCAATTGCAATGACAAGCAAATTAATTAAGGAACATATAAGCTTCTATTACAAACCACAGTATCAAAGACACATAATTAGAATACTTTTGATGGTTCCGATCTACGCGATTTGTTCATTTCTGAGTTTGATATTCTTTCAAAAATCAGTATACTTTGATGTAACAAAGAATTGCTACGAAGCATTTGTAATTTATGAATTCTTTATGCTACTCCTCAATTACCTGGGAAATGAAGAGGAGACTCAGTTACTGACAATGACTGGAAAGCCTGTTATGCATTATCCATTCCCTTTTGGTTGCTACAAATTTGATCCTACGAAGCCATCATTCTTTCTTTTATGTAAGCGCATGACGTTACAATATGTTGTAATTCACCCCTTGACAACTCTGGCCGCGGTAATATTGGAATACACTGGTACTCTTTGCCCAGATTCAATGTCATACAAGCATGGAATGTTCTGGGTGACATTTATAGAATTTATCTCTGTGTCAGTTGCAATGTATGGTCTCGTATTGTTCTATGTTGTTGTTTCAGATGACCTTCGGCCGTTTCAGCCGATTCCAAAGTTCCTAGCAGTTAAATTTGTGATTTTCTTTTCCTTTTGGCAATCTGTGCTGTTATCAATGGCAGTGTCCTTTGGATTTATCAAAGAAACTGAATGGTATACAACAACTAACCTTGTCACTTCAATGCAAAGTTATTTGATATGCTTTGAAATGCTGTTAGCGGCATTGATGCATAATAAAGCTTTTGGGGCTGAATCATTTATACCAGCGTCTAAAGTGAAAATGCCATTCTACATTGGACTTAAAGATGCCTTGGCGATCAAAGATTATGTCGAGGAAATTCAAGATGTAGTGAAAACTAATAATGAAGGTGGTCGATTTGATTTCTTGTCTGTTAAAAAGGCGCCAATTCTTCATGATGAAAGTGAGGAAGATGTTCCATATCAAAAACACTCACGCGCGTTGTCTGGAGACAAAGTAGATCACAAGAAGAAAAAATTTAATATAAAATCAAAGTATAACAAGCTTGAAACTGATGAAATCAAAGCTCTTACTATTGATGAACAAATAAAGATGGAAAAAGTGGTCACCGAGAAAACAACAAAATTTAGCAAATATGTCTCGTTAAAGAACAGCAATGAAGACGACGAGGATGATTTAAAAGATATGAATATTAAGCGTGAGCAAAGCGAAGATCAAGGACACAATATCTCATACTCATTTGTGCCAACAACTGATGATATCCAATAAACTCAAAGTTTCAATTTATTTGATATATTCTTTGATTGAAGTAGCATAAAAAAAGCAATCTTTTCTTCGTCATCCATGGATTCAAAGTCGGCCAAATCGCATGACTGGCGGTCGTATTCGTCTGATGAATATGTCGTGCCAACATCAACGTATCTTCGAAAGCTTACCATTCTTGGTCGTTTGTCACTACTTTTACGACGGTGTGTATAAAGAGTGGGTATAGAGCCACGTTTGGAACTGCCAATTGATGCCGATGAAAAACTGGAGCTTAGTTGATCGGCAGTGATATATTCTTCGTCGGTGGAATGCATTAAATAAGATGGTCACGGCACTGATGTGCTTGGGTGAATAATATGTTTCAAATTACATGAAACATGACCATGAATAGTCTAACCAATCAAAATTGTTATATTAATAGCAATTGCTCACATTTTATAAATGACCTCTTTATTAAATACTTTATACTTTATCTCGAGCATTACTGTCTTCATTCACTTCATTCTCCATATCCTTAAAATTCAATGTGATTGGCATTTCATTAAACTCCATTGCCTTTGTCGGCTTAATTTTCTCAATGGGCTCTTCAAGATCCTTCGGCGATGTCAGAAACAGTCTCTTTAGTAATGATTTATCAACTTTCAGCAATTTCTGCATAAAATAGTAATCTTGGTATCCCTTATCAATAGCTTCCCTTTTAGCATCGTCATCGATATCTCTATATATATTCATAGCCTCTCGCACATTAAACCGCATTTTCGGAATTAAATTTTCTACTGGATAAAATCTGCACAACCTTAGCCATTTCCTGTACAAACTCAAAGAATCCCTTTTAAGTGACATGCCCAAATAATTTAGCAACTTGCAAAATTTCCTAAATTGATGTGACTTTTTTGTAAACAAACAAAGGACCAATGAATAGCTTCAATATATTCTTTTGTTTGGCTGTAATTTTAGTGGGATTTGTCGCTGCTAATGATTGTGTTTTATGTGACCAGAGTATCAAGACCTGCGATCCATCGTGCACCGTTGGGCAAGATTGTGTGGTGGTTCCGCAAACATGTAAAAAATGCTCATTTGCGAGATGTGTTCAAAATAATAAAGATGAAAAAGGTATTATTGATGCATCTTAATAATGTAAGGTTCGGAAGGTGGGTGTGTGATATGTTCAAAGGATGAACCGAAATGCCCTGTTTGCTCGACTGATAAAGTATGTGTAAAGTTTCCACAGACATGCATGACATGTGCAACAGCGGCTTGCTATCCAATTAGTGCTTTTCCAAATGTAACGGCAATGGTGACGGTAACTGTTACAAAAACAGTTGGTTGCGCTATTTCAGCAAAGACTAATGTCTCTTAAAGCGTTATAGAAATAAACGATTGTCCATTTATATTCATAATTTATCAAAACAGATATTAGATGTGTTTTAGTTTTAATTAGAAAAAAGTTTTTTGTGAGAATTTTATTATTGATTTTTAATAAGCTCCTAGCCTCCTCGCCTGATTAACGAGCACTAACGAGAAACTATTAAGATTTAAGGTACATAAAAGCCAAAGGTGGTACCTCAGACAAGCCACAAAAATAATGGTCCACATTCCATATGAGGTTTGGCACATNATTTTAGACTTTAGTGTCATTAGATCAACAAAGCTTCTCGGAAAGACAAGATAAAAATTGGCTTTGATCTTATTTTATGGATAAGCTTCTATAGAGTTAAAACCGATTTCCTTTAGGTGATTTTATAGTACTCTTTTTATAGGCCATTGGAATCGGGGTGGATTTTTTAATTCATTTGTTCCTATAATTTCATCATTGCATCTGTCAGTTTTTGCGGAAGTTTGTTTGAGTAGTACCTGTCGTACCAGGGATTCTCATCCCAATTCATAGAGGGATTCTCATCCCACCTTCCTTAGAATAATTATCAAAGAGAGGAGTCATAACTCTCTAAGGATCTCTTAATCCTGACGGATCTCTATTCTGATACTAATTATAGAAAGGGATACTATTTATAGAAAAGACCCACATATAAAACTCTAAGGAGATATCAATAAATAGAACGGAGGATAATCCATTCTCAATCGACATCGGTTTTTACTTTTTATCTTACGATTTATTATCCAATTTACGAGGATTAAGATTCTATGAGCGCATGGAGCGACAGTACCGAGCCCTTTTCTCGGATCGACTCAAACAAGCTTTCGCAAAAACTGACAGATGCAATGATGAAATTATAGGAACAAATGATGCATCTTCTGGAACAAATGAGTTAAAAAATTCACCCCGACCAACCAGTTCTTCACAACTGCAATGACAACCTTCAAGAACCTGAGAGGAATGAACTCGCCGATTGAGTAAAGCCGCACAAACCATACACAGAGTAATGGGCAAGTGGTACCCATATTCTTGGAATTTTGCTCTCAAGCTTTCAATTTAAACAATAAAGAAGTGTATTCATTACTCCAAAGCTTTGATTTCAACACTATTGAAAGAAATTGAAGAAAACGATGACTAGCAATTAATAAAAGCAATNAATCGTAAGATAAAAAGAGTAAAAACTGATGTCGATTGAGAATGGATTATTCTCCGTTCTATTCATTGATATCTGCTTGGAGTTTTATATGGTTGATGCTTTCTATAAATAGTATATTATTTATAGATCTATTATATTAAGAGATTCATATTGAGTTNTCGCATAACTGATTGAGCGGTTGACGAATACAATTGATTTGAAAACCATAAATTTGATGCACCCATTAAACAACTCATAAAGGATCTTCCATTACCAATTTTGCCAACAAAGCGCCCCACATGATCTTCATCCACTATAAATCTGTTAGGGATTTGCGGTCGACATAATTCATTAAATAAATTCAAATATCCGACTATCCATTGTTTAACACTGTCACTATCGGCCCACTTGGATGGATGGATAGATAAAATGATAATATGAAAGTGAATCAGAGAGATGAGATAGAAACCGATTGTTTATTTATCAATTGCTTCCCTTTTATATTCTGACGTTGTCATAGCTACTATTCTTCTGGAATATTTTAATAAATTGTTTCCATTCATAATTGATTCAGTGTTTTCTTCTTCTTCTTTCATTGCGATTATTCTTTTGACTTCTTTGATGTGTGCTTACACTTCATTAAGCTTTACCTGGATTTTAGCTTCGTTTGCTTCTTTGCCAGTAAAGCTTACTTCAACACCCCCTGTCGAATCTAAAATCCCTAAGCTTTGTCTCACTTGAGCAAACACTGGGTAATGAACACCTTTCGTCAAAATATCAGCTTGCTGTTCTTCTGATTTAATATATTCAACTTTATTAAATTTTGTTTCAATATGATTTATTAGAAAATAGTATTTTAATTCCATATGTTTAGTTTTTCTTTGATTGGTTGTTTCTTTAGTCAAACTCATCGCACCTTTGTTGTCTTCTCTAATAATCATAGGTTTTCATAAATTGAGTTTTAATTCTTCAAATAAATTGTTTATCCATAAGCATTCTTGTACTACTGAGGTGAGCGCGACAAATTCTGCTTCAACTGTCGAAACTGCTACTATATGCTGCTTCAAAGACGTCCAAAGCACTGCGTTTCCATTCAATTTTTCTACATATCCAGTGGTTGACTTCCGTGTATCAATATCACCTGCCTAATCTTCGTCACAGTAAGCTTCCAGTGAGAACTTGGCTAAGTTGTAATGAAATGAAATGAAAACACCTGCCCAATCTGCGGCACAGTAAGCTTCCAGTGAGAACTTCGCTAAGTTGTAATGNTAATAAGACCGCAACGAGCTTGCACGCTATTGGAATCTGGTGGGAAGATGCTGTAGTCAATTCCTTGGCAATCAAGTATTATTTGGTGAAACTGTCAAAAGAAAGAATTTTCCTGAGCGACCTGTTCGACTTTGAGAACAATACTTTCATTGATATCGTCATTAATCTTGGAAATGGGATTGTATTGAATGAAAATCAAATGAATGTAAATGGTTTGATTGAACATGCAGCTCTATTTCATCAAAAGAACATCAAGGATTCCAATAGCGTGCAAGCTCGTTGCGGTCTTATTGATCCATTGTGAGTAATCAAAGAAGCATTTTGTAACATCAACGCCAAGAATAGCTGTAGAAACAAATGTTTTTCATATAATAAAGTTACTAATGTCCATTTAGATTTTATTGTGTTTACATTCCATTATAGACTCATTGTGTTTACATCCGTTAATGATGGGTATAACTGTATGGTACAGCGGAGTTGCCGTGATAGTTAACGGTTTAACAATATAATTGATCACGCTGCATTTGTTAAAATGATAAAAATAAATGAAAAGAAAGATAATAAAGAAGAAAATAATAGAAGAAACGATGTTGTAAAAGAAGTGAATTTATTGGAAGAGTATATTACAAGGTCTCCAAGTGTGAACTTGGAGACCTTTAAACTTTGTCAAACCCCGCTTACTTTTTATGCAAACTCCGCTAAGCTTCGCCCTTATGGGATTTCTAGTGCGAAATTGAAGTGTGACGAAGCTTATCTGATCGTATCCAGGGAAGAATCAGGGTACAAGAAGGGTTCGGAAAATAAATAAACATCCGTTACTAATCTCATTCTCTTTGAAGTTTTATTTAGTTTCTTATAGGAATTATATAATAATAATAAGAAATAATCAATTAATCCACCTAAAAGAAACCAATTTATTAAAATTAAGAGCATTGGCCCATTTGTTATTGCGAGTGCTTATGAGTTGTCGTATGAAAGCGTTTCGGATGTGTGTAAAATGGAATGTGTAAGTGTAAATAAACAATATTCGCTTTGTTAGACTCGCCTTTGATTCAAGCAGATAGTCCATAAAAGCATTTTTGCAATATGAATGCGAGTGAAGCGAGTACAAACCTTAACCATGGACAATGTTGTGGAAACCCGGGGCTGTATGTGCTTAATCTATTAATTTAATGGTGAGCGAAGCGATGACAACTGCTAGAAACAAAATGCTTTTTGGCTGGATTTATGTATTGAAATACCCTCTAAACCTCATTTTTTTTAATATATCAACCGAAGTTGATTATCAAAGCAAGGGAAATCCATTCGTCAAAACCATTAACCAAGCGGCAAGCCTTCCATGTTTCTTTTTAAATATTAAAAAATTAGGCTTTGTAAACCGCATCCAGTGAATTAACGTGGAGTAAAAAAAGAAATATATGCAAAAAGCGCGATCAAATTATTTGCGTGGTCAAATAAAAATAAAGAGAGATAGGTGCTTATGTTTGACTTTGAGGTCTTATTTCTTCTTCTTCCATACCATTATCGGATTATCCTATAATTATATATTGCTACAAGGAGTGCAGTTAGACTATTGGAAATTTTAGACTGACACCGAATACACATTGGAAACAATATTTAATCAAAATTTGCCACGTATCTGTGTAAATAAATGGACATAGGCATACAACAAGCTAAATATTCACACATAAAATAGCAAGGTTAAATTATTTATTATTTAAATCAGGAAGCGAAGAGTCTTAATTTGAAATGGAGNACGAGGTCGTCTTCCAATGGATTGCATAAATAAATCTTCTTCACTTCAAGTTTTTCTGACCATGAAAGTATAACCGACTCCCTTCCACCATAAGCCTCGTAGACTCTTAGAACAATGCTATTACTGCCATCTTCAACCAATTTAACGGTTTCAATAATAAACGAAGGATTATTTAGTTTAAAGATACAATCCATACTACAAGCTGTTTTCATAAATGGCGGGTTATTGAAGGTATAAGCTTGTTGCNACAATTCCCGACATTCTACGAGAAGCTATTAAGATTTAAGGTACATAATAGGTGGTACCTGGGCAACTGGCAAGCCACACAAATAATGGTCCACGTCCCATTTGAGATTTGGCACATAATTTTTTCACATTTAAGCCTAAATGACATAAAAGAAATCTCAAAAACTTCCCGCTGGCTTCGTTCATTTTGCTCACATTCAATCCTTCATCAAGCTCCGGAAACATGTTGTTCTTGGAGATGCCCATATATTATTCAGAAGATAATCAAAAATAGATGCGGTAAATTATTGACCATAAACGTTTGCACGGAAATCCTGAGGTACAGCAAAAGTTATAAAAGGCTGGTTGATTTTCTTACCTTCTTGCAAGAAAAATACATGTCTCCAGAAACTACTAACAATGCGTTCTACTTTGCATTTCAGAATGGCGTAAATGAATGTGTCAAACTTTTGTTGAGAGACNTGGTTGATTTTCTTACCTTCTTGCAAGAAAAATACATGTCTCCAGAAACTTTAAACAATGCGTTTCACTTTGCATGTCAGAATGGCGTCACTGAATGTGTCAAACTTTTGTTGAGAGATTCTAAAGTAGATCCAAGTGCTTGCGACAATGTTGCTATTCAAGATGCTGCGTCTAATGGTCACGTGGACGTTGTTAAAATTTTGCTTAAAGATTTTAGAGTAGATCCAAGTGATTGCGACAATAGTGCTATTCAGCGTGCGGCCTCTAATGGTCATGTGGAAGTTGTTAAAACTTTGCTTAAAGATTCGAGAGTAGATCCAAGTGCCTTCGGAAATGTTGCNTGCAAGATTCCAGAGTAGATCCAAGTGCCTGCGACAATAGTGCTATTCGACACGTTGCCTCTTGTGGTGATGTGGAAATTGTTAAAATATTGCTTAAAGATTCGAGAGTAGATCCAAGTGCTTCCAAAAATTCTGCTTTTCAAGTCGCTGCCTCTCNATGCTGCTTCAAGATTCCAGAGTAGATCCTAGTGCTTGTGACAATAGTGCTTTTCGAAACGCTGCCTCTGATGGTCTTGTGGAAGTTGTTAAAATTCTGCTTGAAGATTCCAGAGTAGATCCAAGTGTCTCCGAAAATGTTGCTTTGCGAAAAGCTGCCTCTTTTGGTCATACGGAAGTTGTTAAAAGTTTACTTCAAGATACAAGAGTAGATCCAAGTGCTCGCAAAAATAACGCTATTCGTTTTGCTGCCTCTAATGGTCATTTAGAAATTGTTAAATTGCTGCTTGAAGATTCGAGAGTAGATCCAAGTGCTTGCGACAATAGTGCTATTCAAAGCGCTGCCTCTANATCCAAGTGCCTGCGACAATAGTGCTATTCGAAGCGCTGCCTCTTTTGGTCATGTGGAAATTGTTAAAATTTTGCTTAAAGATTCGAGAATAGATCCAAGTGCTTCCGAAAATTTTACTTTTCAACTCGCTGTCTCTCATGGTCATGTGGAAGTCATTAAAGTTCTGTTGCAAGATTCCAGAGTAGATCCAAGTGCCTGCGACAATAGTGCTATTCGACACGTTGCCTCTTGTGGTGATGTGGAAATTGTTAAAATCTTGCTTAAAGATTCGAGAGTAGATCCAAGTGCTTCCAAAAATTCTGCTTTTCAAGTCGCTGCCTCTCATGGTCATGTGGAAGTTATTAAAGTGCTGTTGCAAGATTCCAGAGTAGATCCAAGTGCCTGCGACAATAGTGCTATTCGAAGCGCTGCCTCTTTTGGTGATGTGGAAGTTGTTAAAATTTTGCATAAAAATTCGAGAGTAGATCCGAGTGCTTTCAGCAATGATGCTATTCGAGGTGCTGCAAGGCGCGGCCACGTGGAAGTTGTGAAATTTTTGCTACAAGATTCCAGAGTAGATCCAAGTGCTTGCGACAATGAGTGTATTCGAGATGCAGTCGGGTATGGTCATATCGAAGTTGTTAAAATTTTGCTTAAAGATTCGAGAGTAGATCCAAGTGCTTGCAACAATGAGTGTATTCGAGATGCAGCCAGGTATGGTCGTATCGAAGTTGTTAAAATTTTGCTTAAAGATTCGAGAGTAGATCCAAGTGCTTTGAGCAATGATACTATTCGATGTGCTGCAAGATACGGTTACGTTGATATTGTGAAATTTTTGCTGCAAGACTCTAGAGTCGATCCAAGTGACTCCGATAATGAGGCTATTCGAGGTGCTGCCTCTAATGGTCATATCGAAGTTGTTAAAATTCTGCATAAAGATTCGAGAGTAGATCCTAGTGCTTTCAGCAATGATGCTATTCGAGGTGCTGCAAGGCGCGGCCACGTGGAAGTTGTGAAATTTTTGCTACAAGATTCCAGAGTAGATCCAAGTGCTTGCGACAATGAGTGTATTCGAGATGCAGTCGGGTATGGTCATATCGAAGTTGTTAAAATTTTGCTTAAAGATTCGAGAGTAGATCCAAGTGCTTGCAACAATGAGTGTATTCGAGATGCAGCCAGGTATGGTCGTATCGAAGTTGTTAAAATTTTGCTTAAAGATTCGAGAGTAGATCCAAGTGCTTTGAGCAATGATACTATTCGATGTGCTGCAAGATACGGTTACGTTGATATTGTGAAATTTTTGCTGCAAGACTCTAGAGTCGATCCAAGTGACTCCGACAATCACGCTATTCGATATGCAGCCATTAATGGTCATGTGGAAGTTGTTAAAATTTTGATTAAAGATTCTCGAGTAGATCCCAGTGCCCTTAACAATTTCGCTCTTTACTATGCTTTCAAGAATAAACGTATGGAAGTTGTCAGAATTTTGCTGGAAGATCCAAGGGTCGATGGTGGTAGGGGTTATTTTGTGAAATTTATTTGATTGTAGGGTAATAAATTATATATTTTTCCTATTGATCGTATGTCTTTCCTTGAGGTTAGGGTTACTTGACATCGATGATTCAACCTTAGGAGACGCTTTCAACTTCTAAATGCAACTGTTTTTTACCTGTACGTTAAACGCGCTGCGTACAATCACGAGAGCATTCGGCAGTAATGCTTTTCACCAATTTTGGATCAACAACGCCTCTCAGCTTTTCATTACGACATTGGTGAAAAAGATTTCGTCTTTCTCGTAGCCCCTAAATTGAAAATTGAATCGGATAGAGTAGTGTGTCTTAACGTATCAACTCGGCACNTCCTTAATAAATACGATTATTGACTTAATTGTATATATTTAAAAAAAATAAAATGTTAAGTATTCAAAGAAAAAAGCGGAGACGATAACGATTCTTTAATATGTTAGTAGAATTTTTATTAATTTGAATGATTAAACATCTTTTAGTAAATATGAATGAATATTTTATCGGAAGAGGAGTTTATGACCCGGACTTAAGAAACGCTTATTGGTATGTTGAGTAAATGCCTCGAATACAGACTCACTTTGAGGGTATGTGAAAGTGCGCATTTTTCGCTCCCGATTGTCCTAAGCCCTATAGTAAAGATAGTTGATAATGAATTCTAAGAGACCTTCACGCCCACCTCAAAAATAAAAAAATAGTTCTTATATGAAATTTATTACTGATACTTAATACCTTCCGATTAACGAGCCGACGCTTGTTGAATGCTCTCATAAAGTTCTTGTAATTGAGAAAACAATTGATGATTCTCGAAATCCTCAGACTTTTTAATCAAAGATCGTAATAGAGTTTGGGATTGATAAATAGCTTCTGCATCATTTTTAAATTCCATCAAAATGGTAACAAGACTGATAGCAGATTCTGCGATTAACTCAAAGTTTGTAATGATTGGTAAAGATTGAATGCAGCGATAGGCCTTTCTCTTTGATTCAATAAATTTTTCAATTTCGCCAATTTCTTTATAAAATTTAGCTGAGATTTCCCAAATTTCTTTGTTTGAAGTAATTTTGGAATGAATGAGTGCCAGAAATTGGCTTGTTTGTTTAATAAGAAGAGGAATTTGTTCTTTTATCAACAAGGCTTCTGAAATAAATACATCAAGATACTTTATAACAAATGATTAATGAATTTACTTGAACATCAACAAAATTTTCTTTTAATTCAAAGATTCTTTTAAGGGCGAGAAGAGCGTCGCTTAGTTCTCCAGTGTTGATGCTCATGTACAATAAATTCTCCCAAATCTTCCAATTATCAAAAGAAGTCTTTAACGCTTGTCTTAACGAAACAACACAATCTTTATAAAATCCTTGTCTTTGTTGAACAGCGGCTAAATTGCTCCATCCTTCTCCATTCTAATTAATTACAATAAATTTAATTACATCTGGAGAAAGAGAAACAACTTTTACGAAAGCTTCTTTGGCAATTTCCATTTCATCAACTCTCATTGCAGCACAGCCCAAAAGAAACCAAGTTTCTTCAAATAATGAATTAACTTTTAATGCTTCTTGTAAATGACTAATACATTCTTGAAACTTTTAACAATAAAAGTATAAATTTACCTTTCCTTGTTTAAACGCTTGTTGGCCAAGTAATCGTTTTGCTTTAGAATATTTCTTTTCTGAAATTTCCCAACTCTTTATTAAAATCTCCTTGTCATTTTTCAATTCACCAAGATAAAACAAGGCTTTGTAATCATTTGGATTATCTTCTATTCTCCTATTTAATAATTCTTCAGCTTTTGATGATTGATCCAATAATTTATAACAAGTTATCATCCCTTCAAACAATTCTAATCTCTCGTAAATCTCTAGAGCTGATTTTATCAATCCAAGATTCAAAAATGAATCCGCCAATTCTTCCTCCAACGAAACTTTATTAGGATAAAGAACGTTAAAAATTGAATACAATCTTTTATGTGACGGAGTTTCATCATCTCTGTATTGATCAACGAGAGCATTAATCTGCAAAACTGAACGTTCAACAGTTCTCGTTTTATTATTTTCTAATCTGGATCTCTGCAAGAGTGCCATTGAATAAACAATCCAATGCGTCGAAGTCTCCAAAATTCTTCTCACAAACGCCAACATTTCTTCAACCAGAATATCATCTTTCGCTCTTTTGCTTTTCAAAAATAAACAATTCGTAATCAGAATAGATTGTTCTAACGGATTTAATTTTCTCTCATCAACAATTTCCCCATTTTCTGGTTTCATCTTTTCCAATAAAGTGTCGTCATTCAAATCAAGATTACGTGGCCCCTCAACCTCTGCCACATCTACAACTTTCTCTTCCTCTTCTACATTGGTTTTCTCTGTTTGTAAAACAAGCTGCGATACATTAAATGTTTGAAATCTAGTTCTCTTTCCCAACACCCCTGTAAATGACCACTTGAAATCGGCCATTTCTTGAGCCAACTTTATATCTGCTTCTGCCTCTTTATCACAATTATAATAATTATAAACCAAAGCTCTCTGCAAATAAAATTGCGCCAAGATTTTCTTATCACTAATCTCATCACACTCGCAAAATCTCTCCAATATTTTATTCTTTAATGTTTCACACGGATTTTCAATCACCCGCTGCTGAGTAAACAAAATTAAAGCCATCCACCATTTCTTATACAAAAAATCTTCACATTCCTCTATCCTCAGCGCCTCGACAAGCAGCGCTGCATCTTTTATATGCGTCAAAACATCTTCTCCGTCACATTTAAGCTCTCTTCTAGCTTCCTCCTCGGTTTTCAAATCACAAACACCATTGATCTTTTCATAAGGTCCAGTAAAGTTATTCTGCAAAAACAGGAACAAACATCCAATCCTCCTTTGAAACAAATCATCGCTCTCATTAATTTTGGCAACTATCGATCCCGAAAACTGCGAATCTAACAGCTCACATAAATCCGCTGGCGAAAATATTTTGACCATGCCACAGTCGACTACAAACTGACGCAAATGGGTCAAATAAAAGCTAGATGTTGTTGGAAACGTTTATACAGGTCAAACTCGTATGGCCCAGGCGAGGAACCAACTCATCCGCACTATGAGAACATTAAGCAGGAATTTTAAATTGTCAATATAAGGAATGGAATCAATGTCAAAAGAACTCATACGAATTAAAAATGACAATTGATTTCTTGTTAAAGTTTGACACTCGTTTTATACTGGAATCCGCACAAAGGCATTACTTTTACAATCTATGGCAAAAGCATCTTTCATTGCTACCCGCCACACCTTGCAAACTAGTTTAATGACGTAATTTATGTGTAAATGAATTTGGAAATATTAAACTGCCATTTTATATATAGCTCCCTGCTCCCGGTTACTCGGAGATTAATGAGGTTCGCTCTATTGTCCTTGCTCTTGCTTGCCAGCATTGCTCAAGTATTAGCAAAAGACTGTGTAGTGTGTATAGCTTCTGTGCCTGCATGCCCTACATGTGAAGAGGGCCAGGAATGCAAGATCATTCCAACTACCTGTGATAAATGCTCGTATGCTGTTTGCGAGAGTAAACCGTCAATGAGTACTAGTCTTACTAATTGTGTTGCGTGCTTGCGTGTGGCTACTGAAAAGGATTGCCATTGTGCTGCTGATGAGGAATGCAAGGTAACGCCGGCTACTTGCACTGAGTGCTCTAATGCTGCTTGTGTGAAAAAGAATGAAGGAAAGGACAGTGGGAAAGAGAACAAAGGAAATGGAAATGGGAAAAAGAGTAATGGAAAAGACAAGACATGCGTTGCTTGTACAAAGAACATTCCAGTTTGTAAAGATGGATGCAAGGAAGGCAAGGAATGCAAAGTATTCAAAGGAAGTTGCACTAAATGCCCATATGCTAAATGTGTGCCGATAAAGGAATGTGTTGCTTGTCCAGCTGTTGTGCCTGCGTGTAAATCTCAATGTGGCAAAGATGAATATTGTAAAATTACACCAACCAGTTGCCATTCATGTGCCAAAGCGACATGTGCAAAGATTAATAAATACTGAAGAACATTGAATTGTTATTTATGAGAATATTTATGCTTTATTTTTTGAATGATTTCTTGAATGGTTTTCTTTTAGTATTCTTTTTGGTGTTTTTCTTTTTTGACTTCTCGATGTATACTTTATCTTCATCGCTATTGAATCCAACGTCTTCTTCAACTGATTCATCTAATTTAACTTTCTTTGAAATATTTTCAGAGACACCAGCGACTTTGTTTGAAACTTTCTTTAGTTTAGCTACAAAGAAACCATCCATGTTGTGAGTGTGAGGATAATAACGACGTGTTAAATTTAAAGAAGGATGAAACTTTTTTCCACGGAAACTTTTAAGAATAGAAAAATAAATTACCTTGTGAAGCCTTCTTTACCAAATGAGAGACCAGTTGGGATTAGTTTAACGTTTGGTCTCTTTTTAAGAATGTAATCAATAACTCCTTCATTTTCTTCAATAGTCACTGAACAAGTAGAATAAACAATAATTCCACCAGTCTTTGAATTTGCATCAACTGAATCAATCGCTGCTAAAATTAATTCTTTTTGAAGATGTTGCAAATATTGAAAATCTTTTTCAGTCTATTTTTATTCTTTTCAATCTTTTTTACTTTATTGATTTTAACTGAAGGATCTTTTGATATAACCCCTGTACCTGAACATGGGGCATCTAAAAGAACTCTATCAAAACCCCCAATCACTTTTGGAAATTGATGTCCATCATAATTACAAACAACAACATTTCTAATCCCTAGACGATGAACATTCGCAACAAGACCCTTCAATCTATCCTTATTAACATCATTAGCAAATAAGCATCCAGTATTCTTCATCATCTGTGCAATATAAGTTGTCTTTCCTCCTGGCGCTGCACACATATCCAATATTCTCTCATTCTCTTTTGGCTCTAACGCCATAACTGGTAACATGGACGCTGCTGCTTGCAACATGTAATGCCCTTGCATATATTCAGGTGTAGCACCAATTGGCACATTCGATTCATAAATTTGTAATCCAACATTACTCCATTCTCCCAAAGGATCCAAATTAACTCCACGATTAATCAACGCTTGTGCTAAATCACGTCGTCTAGTCTTCAACGTATTGGTACGAATAGTCACAGGTCTAGGAACCTCGTTCGCTTCAAAAAATTCTATAGCCTCTGAAACTGGAAATAAATGAAACAACATTTCACACAAATACTTTGAATATCCATAATACAATGCAATATCCTCAATCAACTGTTCAACATAGTCAACTCTAGACTTGCCCTCTTCTTTCAATTGCGAAAAATTATTCAAAACATTCACAATCTGCTGAATTCTCGTCTGCACAAGCTGCAAATCAGGCGCCAACTGCATATCCTTCTCAATCTCCTGTCCACTCGGCAATATCTTTGTCTCCGTTTGCAATATATTCGTCTGGATTTCTTCTTGATTCAACTTTTCCTTTTCATTATCTGATATCTCTTCCTCCTCTTCAGACTCGCTCTCAAAATGCTCTTTGCCATCTTCGTCGGAATCAAACGACTCGAACGCATCAGGTAAAACATCTCCCATCTCACTTTCCTCTTCAGATACTAGCTCTTCAAATCCTAATTCATTTTCTGATTCGGAAGACGAAATCAAGTCTTTTGCTGTCTTTCTTTTCTTTTGCATAACGCAGGGGTTTAGTGGCTGGGGACAAAATCATAGTCCAATTTAAGAAACAATTAGAATATATTCAATACTTTATTTAAATTATTAAGAAATAATTAATAACGCGGTGATTGAATTTTGACCGACTTTTAAAAATATTACGAGGCAAGCCACACATACCAATGCCGAAAGTGTTTTATGCAGTAGCTGTCGGCCGCAAAAATGGACTATACGATTCTTGGGAACAAGTGGAACCGCTCGTTGTTGGGCATCCTGGGGCGAAATACAGAAAGTTCAATTTTCTCCAAGAGGCAAAACAATACCTTCAAGAACATGATAAATATTCCAACAAAGACTTTTTTGAAGAGGAATGCGATGACTTGCCGCCTGCTATAATTGATGAAGATGATGTTTCTGCAGCCCAAGGTAGGTGAGTGGTGTGGATGGAAATTAGAAACCAATAATGAAAGCGCTAATGATGAAGAAATGTATTCATATAGATCCAAAATTAGGACCGAAAAGATTGGTATTAAAAGCAACAATGGGAGCGGTAAGAAGAATCAGAAATCATCGAAAACAAAAATGGCTGCAGCTGATCAAAGCAAACCGCAATGGTATTATGCAGTGGCCGTAGGAAGAAAGCCCGGCATTTACATTAATTTTGAAGAAGCCGATTCACAAATCGCGAATTTTGATGGCGCGGTTTACAAACGTTTTGCAAACAAAAATGAAGCGGAAGAATTTTTGAGAAATCATTCTTCTCAAAATGCGGGTAAAATTTGGAGGTCTGTCTATATATAGTTTGGTATTATGCAGTCGCTGTGGGAAAGAAGCCAGGTGTTTACTTGGACTTTAAGAAGGCTCAAGAACAGATCCAAAACTTTGATAATCCAATATACAGGAAATTCAAACAAAGAAGCGATGCCGAAAATTTTGTTCTTCAAAATAATAAATGTTAATACATTATTTTTAATTGATTCAAAGGATTGTGACAAGGTGGGTTACATGGCTATAAAAACTAAAAGTAAAATCTACAGTAACCAAACTTAATGGTAGAATTTCTTTGAACTGATTTTCTAAATCACTAAATGTAAAAGTTTAAACCTATAAATATGCAAAGTATGCGCAATTATTATTTGATGTCAGATGCCTCCGGTGTGAGTTCGCTTGTTGGTTACTTTTTTTATCCA
>KE561092.1:0-11042 GCA_000442015.1 Rozella allomycis CSF55 | reverse complement strand
TGTTTGGACAAGCCATTAATCACCCACACCTGCCGATGTAACTTCACCGTTAAAGTAAAAAAGTGTTTACAATCAAGCTCTTTACCATTCAATAACTTTTAACAAATTTAAAAACAAAGAAGTTGCGAAAAACATAAAGTTTTCCTTGTTAGAAAAGGGTTTGTCGCACTTTGAAGCAGTGCAATTGCTTAATCTTTGCCCTGATTCAATTGATGAAACCAAATCACTCATACCGAGGTAATATTTCTATGACCATATCAGAGCATATCACAGAAAAAAACCGACGATCAAATTCAAAGAATATTAAATGAAATTGATAATTCCAGAAGATTACAATAAAATTTTGAAAGAGCTTAAAACCCCTGTTTATTTAAATGATCGACTATAGTGCTATATAGATTTTTAACGTCAAAATATTTGTTCTGTTTTCGAAGGCAGAAATGTTCGGCGTCCAAAGTTCCTAAATATTGTCCCCATTCAGATGATTTTATCGAAACCATTCCGTCATTTGACCCTTCCTTTGTTTTGGCTAAACGATCACGTTACTCTTAATTTGATGATTTTGTGAGAGAGCGCCAAGACGCTAAGCTGATTGAATTTGCTGGGAGATGCACCATATGAGAAATACAAGACATTTTTATTATCTTGCGTTTGTGGATTAAACACATCTTTGCAAAATTTGGTTGTCAAATTTTGAAATCCTCTAACGTCAATAGCCAAACCCCTCAAAGTTGATTCGACTAGATTCCGATCAACATTTTCATAACACCAATCCATAAATGATGATCCTCGGTGTGGGGTACTGATTGTAGTAAGGCTTCTAACATTTAATTGACGTGAGAGATGAGAGATTACGAATCTACAGTCCAGACCACCCTTAAAATAAAATGAGAAGCAAATTACCATAGAATGGCCAACCAAGCTAAAATCTCTAAATTTTAGTACTTCTCGAAGTTGTTTTTCTAGACACTTGGCCCTTTCTTCGATTGTTGAACATGGAGGTACAGATGTAACGATTACCTCAACTCCAAGGGCCTCTAATGCATTCTTAATAAGTCTAAAATAAACTTTCGATTACTGGTATGCCCCGCCAATAATGAGCTTGGAATTTTGGAAGATTTGGGATTCCTGTTATTTTTATCAAAAAATATTACCAAGTTTTTGGTAGCCGAAGAGACCTGCACTTTGTTTTCAATTAATGCATTACATTACCATGACACAAAACTACCGGATATCGAGGTGCTTTAAACCTGCTTTTACCGACCTGAATGTTTGACAAGGGTGAATTAAAGTTATTGGCTATTCGAGTGCCTTTTGAAGACATTTTCGACACTGGAAAAAGGAATATTTATGATCCCGCAACTTAGCCACTGTTTATTCAATATCCATGGTAAGGTGTATGGTCAATGGTCCATTACATAGTCCAAAGGAACTACATTAAAAGATGCTTTAAAAATGTGGGTAGAATTATTTACCGCTCGTAATTAGGAAGACAAGACAAATCAGAAAGCCCCGGAAGCGAAAGTTGTCAAATTGACAATGGTCATCCCATTTTTAACCAGAATGGACGCTACATTGGCTACTTTGACAGCATGCGAGTAAGATAAATTTGTATATTAAATAGACATTTAGCATTATCCACCAATCAAATCGAAAAAATCTCTAATTTGAATGGACTATGTAAGGTATTCTTAGGCTTCATATCAGCCAATCTTAAAATTCTTTCTCTTGGTAGAAATAACATAAAGAAATTGGAAGGTCTTGACGCTGTCGCAGACACATTGGAAGAATTGTGGATTTCATATAATCAACTAGAAAGGGTTAATGGAATTGAATGCTGTAAAAAACTTCAAGTTTTTTATGCTTCAAATAATAAAATTAAGGCATGGGATGGTATTGATCGTTTGGTACTCTGTTTTCAAATTCATTCGAGTAGAAAGAACTACCTTTGCTCAATGATCTTTTACTGGTAGGAAATCCTCTTGAAGAAAAATGCACCGGAGATGGAAATTGGAGAGAGGAAATCAGCAAAAAGTTTCCCACATTAAAAAAATTGGATGGGAAACCAATTATTCGAGACGACGATATGGAGGATGAAGAAGCGCCGGCTCAATAAATTTTATTGTGACTTCTTACCAAATCCTTTGTTCAATTGATACTTTATGTTTAAACATCGCTATGAATATATTCATCATTCGCCAATTCTGAAGCTAAAATTTGCTATTGTTATGACTGTATATAAATCAGGATCGGTAAGATGACTTTTTAGTATATATTTAAATTTGGAAATAATGATATTATAAACACTAAGATTGGCGATTATTCCTATCCTATTTGTTCTTTATACACAATTATTGTTTATTTTCCATTCTAAAAGTTCAATGCAGTTATAATATTGCACCAACACACCGAATACAACAAACAAATGCCAGAATTGGTGCGAGTGTGCGACGTAATCGAATTTACCAGGAAAAAACCTTTTTTAACTTCAAAGGCTAAATACCTCTCTGGCATTCTACTAGCATAAATTAATGCCCCGCAAAGATATGTTCCCAAAGTTAATGGCCACCCATAAAATCCCCTGGGAGTATTCGGCATCCCGTTCGCATATATTGCATGAAAAACCGGTATGGCTGAAAATGCCCCACTTGATATATATATTATTGTTCTTAAAGTTCTAAACTCGGGTGTACTCCATTTGGAATAAATTGGACCTACTACCGATACATCAGAGTATTACCAAATATGCCAATTGAAGATATTAATGCTAGTTTCAGCATATAAAATCTCTTCCAAAACGAGTCGCAATAAAATCCATAGTAAGTAATGATACAAAACGAGCCGCATATCAGCATAGAAATACCCGCAAAGTCTAGACAGCCAAATTTAATGAAAGCTTGCTTTGAATGTGCAAAGTGTATGTGGAATAAACTAGAGAAAAGCAAACATTTTTGAGCGGATATAAAGAATACTTCATAAATCTTTTAATGAACTCTAGTACTTGAAAATATCATATGATCGTAGAAATCAGCCTTTTCATGCAGATTTATCCACTTTCCTCGTTTTAAAGAATAGATTACAGTGTGTATCATTAGTCCCAATAGAAATACAAATCCACCCAAATGTGTCCATATGTTTCCTGTAAAAAGTCTCGTAATATTTTTACCGGTTTCATTATGAATGGTAAAGATAGACGCCCATGTTTCTTTGTAAGTGTAATATGCTCGATAACTAAAATTTCAACGAAATGAGCATACCCAGAATGAATAAACTCGTTATCTTTCAAATAATTAGGGATTTCGTCATATTTATATAACCTTAGTTTTTGCCTCTTATTAAGAACATAATTTTCCAATGAATCGCGGGATGATGTCAACCAGTCCTTTGCATTTGCGAGTGAAACAGACATTTGGTAAATTCGATAGTTAATGCCAAATAAATATTTAAATATCAAAATATCAAAATTTGTATTTTATTTTCTTCTACGGGAAGGAATAGAACCAGTTCTTGATTCGGCGTCAAATACCGCCTTTTTCCTTTTTCCACATGTGCATTTGTATATGAAAAAGACCAACATACCAAAGACTAATACTGCAGCAATAATGATTCCGATTAGTATTCCAGTGTCCATTGCGAAGGCATTTGCCGTCACTTTGAACTTAATGTCAAAGCAATCAACCAATGGGCCTTCTTGCATTTTGATCATGTAAATGGTAGAGCATTTCAAGGAAGGTATGTTAGAGGCTTCAAAAGTGTATAAGCAGTAAAGATTTCCTTTGTCATCAGTTTGGCATTTTTTGTTCTTTTGTCCATTTAATGTTTCACTCAAGGCCTTTGTAGCCTCTTCATCTTTCACGAATTCTTTCAACTCAGTATCCAAACGGTGTGCAGTGAAAGATATTTGTCCGAAAGATCCAGTAGAAGAGGTAATTTGAAAAGATACTTTCGAATTCTGAGCTTTTGATGCCATCGGAAATTCTTCTGAATAGAAAGATGATTCATCAAAATTTGCAGCGGAGCAAATATCTTCTCTGTTTGCTTTACTGTCCTCAATAGAGGCTTTCCATGTTCTTGAAAAGGCATGACAATTTTGTCCTTCAACGTCTGTGCAAGAGAAAAATGCGTAAGAAAGTGGTAATGCGGATATGAGTAGTGGCAAGTATTTCATTATGATGTGTGATCACGGAAGCCAACTTTTCTGTTATATATCTCTAAAAAGTGTTGTATTGAACCAATCATAGCATTGGGTATTTTTAGAAATTTCATGAACAATGAAGTGATAATTTTGGATAGCGATTCCTCAATATCGAAGTAATATATTGTAGTAATATATTTGGAGGATGGATGAATCTGATAAGCAGATTATTGATATCTTATCCCCTTTACCGTTAACGAAGCTAAGTACTGTCCAGTCACAGAAGGAAGAATCAAGCGATACTGAATTACCCGAAATACCTTTCTTAAAAAGGATAAATCGAGGAGTGAGTTCTTCGATTATATGCGAAAGCCCAAAGTTGGAGATGAAAAGTCGAGGAAAGGAAATCGATAAGAAAACGAAAAACAAACGAAAAGTATTTTGGTGTTACTTTAAAAATTAAGATTGCAGACCAAGAGGAAAAACAACATGCCAAGGAACTTAAGCGGATCAATAAGAAACGTGTTAAAGACCAAGCCATTCAGGATATTGAAGTTGTTGTAGATAACAAAATAGTAGATGAAGAATTTTGCATTAAACTCGGGGATCACGGAGCCAAAATTTCAAGATTTGAGGGGAGTTCTATTTGCCCAATAATAAGGCTGAAAAGACATTCTGATAGTGAATGGGATGAGGATTCTAGACAATATATTCCTGTAAATCCTCCAAAGGTTACAGATGAGCCTTACGCTATTTTTGTTTGGAATGGAGACGATTTTTTAGCTAAAATTAAAGAGAATAGAATCTTTGAATTTCATGAGGAATGGTCTATGCGAAATCTCAATTTTAAGGCTTTGTACATATTTGATCAAATAGAAGAAGCGCTAAAGAAACAAGAAAGACTTGCACAGAGAGATTTTAGGAAAGCTGTCATGGACTCGAAAAATTCGGGTGTGAATGAGGCTTCCAAGTACATAACCAGAATGGATTTTGACTCAATTTTGTTAGATTTACAATTATCTAGAAATTTTGGAGGATACTTTTGTTCAAAAAAGGGGCAAATGTATGATGACATAATTAAGATCATTAAAACCATCGCAATCAAACCATATTGGTTACAGTCGGCTGCCAATGGATCTGTTGTCCATAGTCTTTGTATTGGCCCAAGTGGATTGAACAATACAGATACATTTCAGAAAATGCTTCAAGAAGTTTTGCTTTTAACAAAATCAATCGCAGATTCTATCACGAAACATTATCCAACAATAAATACTTTATATAGCGGCTTTTTGGATTCACAAGATGAATCATTGTTGGCGGAAATACCAGTAATTGTTATTTTTGGCTTTAAAAGATATCTGGGTCAAAGGCAAATCGCAAAATCGGTCTTAAAATGTCTCAGAAAATTTACCGATTATTCATGAATGAAAATCCCAAGACTGGGATGTACAGACAATAAAAACAGTATTAATTAAAGTTTATCTTTTAAATCACAAATTTTCCTTTATTGATTGTTTTCTTTGCCGGCCAATTTGAATGAAAACCATAGGATTTATTGGGATTGGGAAAATGGGTCTGCCCATGGTTCAGAATTTAATTAAAAATGGGAGGAAAGTGGTTATATTTGATACGAATACTGAAGTATTGAAAAAGATGAGTAGCAATCCAAACTGCGCTACTGTGTCCAATCCAAAAAATGTTCTAGACTATACAAATGAATTAATTACCATGCTTCCTGAAAACTCTCATGTGAAATCAGTATATTTTGGTAAACATGGTCTCTTTGAGTCGAAAAACTTGGCGGATTCTTTGTTAATAGATTGTAGCACAGTACAACCACAATTGGCACTAGAAATTTATAACGAATTTCAGAAGAAAGATGCATCAACTGTTGACGCTCCAGTGAGTGGAGGGGTTAAAGGGGCGGAGGCCGGATCTTTAACTTTTATGGTTGGATGCGATGAAACGAAAGCAAAACAAATAGATCCAATTTTAAAGTTGATGGGAAAAACTATTGTGTATTGTGGAAAGCATGGCCATGGCTTGGTTGCTAAATTGTGCAACAATATGCTTTTGGGTACATTGATGGCTGGAACAAGTGAAGCTTTGTTACTTGGACAAAGACTAGGTTTGGATCCAAAGCTACTTACTAAGATTATAAACATTTCAAGTGGACGAAATTGGTGTTCGGAACTATATAATCCCGTCCCGGGTGTTCAAGATCAAGTTCCTTCTTCCAACGGTTACAGTGGAGGATTTAGCACAAAACTAATGAAGAAAGATTTGAGTTTGGCGCATGATGCAAGTGGTGGCAATGTAGAATTGCCAATCTCTTCAAAGGTGTTGGAAATATACAAAGAAGTCCTGGAAATGGGAAATAAGGCAGAGGATAAAGACTTTTCATACGTGTTTCAATATTTGAAGAATAAAAAGAAATAAGATGCAATTCTATTTTTACTTTAATATTCTCAGCCATTCTTGGGACGTTAACTCTGATGCATAATCAACGTTCACTTGCACATTATTCTCGTCAACTTTGATCTTTATGTACTTTAAATTTAAATATTACTGTAAAATATATTAATAATCGTTCGTAACACTCAATATTTGCTAATTGCAAAGAAGGTGATATCATCTCCACACACTCATACTCATCAGCAACAACAATTGACTCTAATCCAGAATTTAATATTTTTCTATGATCAAATTATCGTATAATTACCGCGTGCAAATTAAGCCGATAGTCTGACCCTCTACTTTGATATCATTTTCACAGTTTAGCGATTTACATTCGCAGACTGCTTCATTAATCTCCTTAACATTGTAAAAACGGCGCCTCCTATTTTGTTTAAATGAAGTCCCTTTGAACAATTCAGAGCAACCATATGGATTTATTAATACTTTGGCGCTATCATCAATGAACACGTATACTGTATTCCCCTGAACTTTTATAGATCCATCAATAATAACAAGAACTTTGGAATTACAATGCTAAGTTAATTACTATCACAAGACAAGAGGTTAATTGTATGGATTTGGTGATTCCATAGAGTCAAGTATACCTGTCGAAAATTTACATCCAAAAGAGTTAAATTTCTACTTTTCATTTTTTTGCTGCTATGGCTTTGGACATCAGAAATCTCGGCCACTTTTGATATCAAATTTATAGGTGAAATGAAAGGCCTTTTGTCACTTAGAATATCATCGACGGTGGAAAATTTTAAATTAGACAAAGAAAATGAATTTAAATCGTTGATAATTCGAGGAAAGTTATATTCTTGCTGTAGTTGCAAAAGGCGCACATCATATTTGAATGCGTCGCAGTCGTCGGTCAGATTCACAACGCTATTTTTTGATATATTTAAAAATATGAATGAATCACTGCATTTTTTACTATTGAATATGCAAACAATTTTTCCAATCTATTTTCAATTGGAAATTGCAATACCTTTACAGACTGAAGCAAACATTCAATTTGCTTTGTCTCGCCACCAATTTTACATAACAAGGTTAATCTTGGATTTGAATCACTGAGAGATACATTAATGTAGCTATTAGTGCCATTTTTGGCTTCATAAATACGTGATATGTTGACAATTCTTCCAATTAAATTCTATAAAATATTAATGCAAATTATACTATGTATCTACTCGAGTTATTGGTTTGTCTTGGTGTTAATATCGTGTTCAGGCCTTGGTTATATGGTTGGGTCCATAAGTCAGGCGAGTTTGAAGTATTTGGCTTCCTTCTTTTAACCACATTTGTGAAGAAATCACTAGCTGTCTTAAACGCGAAAGAAATTTATACCAGACGGAAAATTGATCATGATCGACCCTTGTCTGATTGACTGATTCTACCTCTAAAAAGACATAAAATCTGACCATTGATAATACAGAAATATATTTTAATCAATTCTATTTATTGATTATTGTAAATATTATTGTGATCTGTATCAAATAGTAGCCCACCTTCTACCAATGAAAATTTTAATGATTCCTTTGGTATGTGATTGGAACTTTCAGTGTGCACCAATTTTATCGATCGCCTCTTATCATTACACTTTTTGATATATAATCGCATATGTACAATATTTGTCCATACTTTTCCAAGACAAGGAATAACCCTCATGAATTCAGTATTTAATACGTCAAGGCCACTACCTAGATGGAATTTGTTTTTGATATTTGAACTGACTTGATTGATTACAAGGATCGTCAGACTGTGCTTCCTCATCAGGTCAGACAATAGCCTGGAAATCTTATTTATATATCCCGTGTGTTCGGTAAATGACAAGTCCAATCCTCTAAAAAACGCAGCTATTGAATCAATAACAATTAGCCTAATCGGGTAAGAAGAAAATTTTCTGCACTGAACCATCAAGTATACTTGGTGCTCTAGGATGTCAAAAAGATGTGGCAAATTTATCGCGTGATGGAAATAAATGTTATCAGCAAATTGGTGATCATCAGAAAAGCCTGGATATTCTTTTTCTACAAACAGTCTTTTCATTTGGTATATTCTATCTGTGGGGAAAACACTTTCAGATTTAATGTAGAGTGTAGAACCTTGCAAACCACCACATTCTTGAGAGATTTGACAAGCCATGCTCAATTGAATTGCTAGTTGTGTTTTCCCCACTCCACTTTCTCCTGACAATTCTATTATTCTTCTTGTCGGTAACCCACCTTGGAAAAATGAATCAAATGCATCATCTCCAGTTATCCATTTTCTAGGAACTAAAGGAGAATCATTAATAAGGTCATTAATTGGAAAAAATTCTCTTGCTAACCTCTCCTTTAAAGTTCTAGCATCACCTCTGTTTTCCGCATATTTTTCAGAGACAATGGCATCTAACGGCCCTGAAAGTATTTTCAGTTGTGCATTCAGGCTAAAATTATCTGCCAAAGGTAATGATCTGTGTTGCATATTTTTGGCGGGAAACTGTGTTTGGAGTTTTCGGAAAGGCAATGTCCAGAGGTGGTCCAAACTCAACCAAAACGCGGCAATCTCTTAGTCGAAAAATTATACCCTCGAAAACAAATGTGCGCGAGTCCATAGGTATGATTTTTTTATGAAATTCCAAGTAAGCACCGGAAAAGAAACATAGACGCGTACGACCGGGAGTAAAGGCATTGAGAGAAATTCGTCAATATCAGAAAAGTACAGAGCTGTTGATTAGAAAGCTTCCGTTTGCCAGAGTGGTAATTTTTGACATTGCTTATCAAAGGTGCGTGAAGTTACAGATAATTTTGTGTCTGCTGAATTTACTTCTGGAAGTACGGGAATGAGATGGTCTTCATCTGCACTTGCTGCCATACAGGAGGCAGCAGAGGCGTTTTTGGTACACTTGTTTGAAGATGCGTAATGGTGTTTATATGATTATATTAGTAATCTCTGTGCTATCCATGCAAAGCGGGTTACAGTTATGCAGAAAGACATCCAATTGGCAAGAAGAATTCGCGGTCCATATGCTGGATTGTCCTTGTTCTAGATATACAAATAATACTAGTGATTACTGAAATGTAATTGCAATAAAAATCTTTGATTCTTTTGATTTAACTTATATTTAAATTTAATACTATATTTTTATGTTATCGCTCTCTCTGTTGTCTTGATGGCGTTTCCCAATTTTCGAATTTATGGATCTTGAGATTGGGCAAAGGGTTCTTCTGGGAAACAACCTGGAAGGCGTAATTCGATATGTAGGAAATGCAGATTTTGCGACAGGTATTTGGGTGGGTATAGAGTTGGATGAGCCTACAGGCAAAAACAATGGAACGGTGCAGGGAACACAATATTTTGTGTGTGAAGACAAACATGGGATATTTGTGAGACCAGCGATGATTTTGAAAATACTTGGAGATGGTGAAAAGGAGGGAAACATGAGTAAGCCAGATGTTGCAGTTTCTGAGAATGCAAAGAGGACGAGTGCATCTGTTAGAGATCGCCATAGCGTTGGACCTATTAGGACTAGTGTGAGACCTAGTATTACTGCTAGGGACATTTCGCAAAGAAATAGCATGCCGCCTGTGTTACCTAGGACTTCAATTGGAAGAACATCACCTGTTGAAAAGAGTATTACTAGTGCTGATTCTATACAAAAAAGGATAGTTAATAAGAGTGAGCTGATTGAGAATAGAAGATCGAGTACGAGTCCCAAGACAGATGATGAAGAGATTAATAAAATGCGGGAACAAATAAGCATTGAGCGTGAAAATGCAAGAGTAATTAAAGAAGAGCTTAAAAAGTATGTGAGAATGTCACAAGAATCGGAGGATGCGAGGAAGAGGATTGAAGAAAGACTGGCAAAGGTAGAAGAGGAGAATAGAAAACTAAAGGAGGAGATGTTGGATAGTCAAGGGATGGATCAACAAGAGATGTTGGATACGATTGAGATATTGACTTTGGACAAGGAGGTGGCTGAAGAAAAGTATGAAGCAGCGCTTGAAGAAATTGAGCGATTGAAGAAACAAACGGAAGAGAAGAAGGAATTTAAAGAAACGAATTTGAATGAGATTAATATTGATGAGATTATATTGGAGAATGACATGTTGAGGGAAGCGCTTGCCAGGTAAGGGATTTGATTGAATGAAAGAGATTGGATGAAATGAGCAAGAAAAGTAATCAAGAGAATTTGGAGAGAATCCAACAGTTGGAAGAAAAGACGTTTGAATTTGAGAGAATGAGAAATGAGAATGAAAAGAATGCCAGAGAATTAAGAGAAAAGGAAGAAATGATAAATCAGCTTAAAGAGGATGTTGATGCAGCTGTGAATGCAGAGATGATGATTTCAGAATTGACAGAAAAGAATTTTAATCTTGAGAGTCAAATAAAAAAGATGAAGCAGAATATTGAAGATTTAGAAACATTAAAGGAATTGAATGATCAGTTGGAAGAACATCATTTA
>KE561091.1:0-45850 GCA_000442015.1 Rozella allomycis CSF55 | reverse complement strand
ATATAAATTGTCAATACTGAGGTCGTAGATATTGCCATATATGAAACTTATATCGACATATTGTACCTTCAACTTAGCCACTCAAATGTCTATACCTGAAAAAGCAACCAAAAGGCTACAAAATGAACTGAAAATGATGATAAACGAAAGTCCCGATTTTGTTACAGCAAGGCCTCTGGAAAATAATATTCTGGAATGGTAAAATCCCTGATGGCTTTAGAAAGGCATTATGTTATTAAAGGACCCAAAGACACTCCATATGAGGGCGGTGAATATCACGGTACAGTTATATTCCCAAAAGAATATCCTTTTAAACCGCCTAGCATTAGAATGATCACACCAAATGGGAGATTTCAGCCAAACGCTAGAATCTGTTTGACTATCAGTGACTATCATCGTATGCTTATAACTTCCAAATAATCAGCCGAATCATGGAATCCTGGATGGAATATTCTAACCATTCTAATTGGTCTTGTTTCTTTCATGGTAAGAAGTGTCAATTATATCAGTCCAAGGTGGAAAACAATTATGCCGCTGGGTGTGTAAATTCAAATGAAAGTCAAAAAAAGCGTTTGCTGCGGAATCTAGATCATTCAATAGAAGCAACGAGACCTTTAAATGTAACAGGCTCCTTGCAACTGAAATTAGTACTATTGCAAGACCTGGTAGATTCGAAATTAACTGTGGATGTCTCTTCTGATGAATCATCTTCTTCTACTAAAGCAAAAGACAAGAAAAGAAAAATGGAAAATGATTGCGAGGTTATTATAGTGCAAGACGAGAAAAAGAAAAAGGAAGAAAAGGAAGAAGACATAATAGTAATCGATGATTAACCATAAACTGCATGTTATTTATTTTTTTGATTAAACAATTCTTCCATCTTTTGAAATAATGTGCCATCGAATTGACTGCGTATATCTTCTTTTTTAATCCTACCTTTTTCATNCATTCTAGCTTGGCGGCAAGACTATTATTTAAACGTACTTCGATTCATTACCCGCCAAAAAAATCATTGACGTTCCTATTTCCTTCAGTAAAACAAAAAAGTTCTCCCAAAGTCAGATATTCGGGATTAGATTTCGCATATTTTGAAAAGATTTCCTCAAATTTTTGTGGTACAAACCGTCCTGTGATTTTAGAATAGAGATATCAAATTACCTTCCGTATCATACACTTCACTGTCGGATCCATGTTTGCACGAATGAATGTTTTTGACAAGTACGCCCATAAACGGGTCAAAATAGAAAATACTATCCCAGCTAGGGATCGCCATGGTCAAGTGAATCAGGAAAGTTCCAATCAATGACATTAACAAGTTAAAGCCCATCACTCTGAAACCTTAATAATATCATGCCTTACAAAAATACCTTCCCAAGTTTCCCAAGGGTATATTATTCCATCCTTGTTTCTATCAAAGAATGAAATATGTTGCTGTAACACAGTCATATTAGGATTTGAACTCTCGACATTAGGGTTTTCGCGAGACAATGCAACGTTTAATCTCGGAAAACCTGGATTAGTGATACTCTTTTCAAGATCGGCAGGCAATGGTCGTTCGAATGTAATAGGCGATTCTAAAGCTGCAGAGAGTGTCGCTCCATGCGCTTATAGTATCTTAATCCTCATAAATTGGATAGTAAATCGTAAGATAAAAAGAGTAAAAACTGATGTCGATTGAGAATGGATTATCCTCCGTTCTATTTATTGATATCTCCTTGGAGTTTTATATGGTTGATTCTTTCTATAAATAGTATCCTATTTATAGATCTATCATATTAAGAGATCCATATTGAGTCCTCATCAATGAGTATTGAATATGTGTTATTTATCACTAGAAGAACCTTAATAGCTTTGTTAAGGTTGTGAACTCTATGCTATCGTCAATGACCTTGGCAGGGCATTGTCTAGCATAACTTATCCATATTGGGTCTTCATGAATGAGTATGAAATCTATGTTAGTTATCAATAGAGAAACCTTAATAGCTCTATTAAGGTTGTGAACTCTATGCTATCGTCAATGACCTTGGCAGGGCATTGTCTAGCGTAACATGAGATTCAGATCCTCAATGGATGGATGTTATCCTTGTATTCAGTACTACTGATAGTACCTCAAGATATATGTCAGGGAGTTAGTACCCATGCTATCGTCATAGACCCTCTTTGGGTCAGGAATGACAGAGAGAAAGTTTTGCATTGGTAAAAATTAAATCTGATAATAATGAAAGCTAAATTAATCGTTGACATCCCCGTGACAGAGATATCTATCACGTCAATGAAATTTATTCTGGTGTTTTAATAAAGCAGGCTTTGTATAGGTCCTTTCTGGGCGATCGTATAGAACTACCCTGAAAGCGCTGACATCATTTTGTGGTTGGCACCATTGATTAAACGGAGAGACATATTTAAAGGGTACTAAAGTTTCCTCTGTATGTAAATTGAATTGTGACAGAGAAGATCTGTTTGATCTCATCATGGCGAGGTGAGAATTGTAAGACGCTGATTTTTTACAAGCATCAGCAAAAGCTTTGTCTTGTTGGTCACCGTCTTCATTAGGAGGTTTCGCAAGCTTTTTGCGATATCTTGTGGCATACATAGCTTCATCATCAGATAGGTATTTAGCTTCTTCATCGGATTCTACTTCAATGAAAACTTCAGTGCCTTTTTATAAAATAACTGAATGGCTTACCGACTCGTACAGTAGAAGGAGGTTTTACAGCATTTTCCGCTAACAGAGGAGTAAAAGTGAAAAAATTTAGCAGCAAATCAAGCCTTAAAAATGACATTGTCCTGGACCTGGATGTTGGTGCCACCAAGCGTTTCTCTATCAGCCAATTTCTCTCAATTTCACTCACTGGTATTTTCACAAAATGATCATGTTTTAAATAAAATGTGTAACTATCCCTAAAGCCCAAATGCCTTCCGACTTCAAGAGAATTCGCGTAGAACATTTTTAAATTCTTTTCATTTAATCTGCTAGCCAGTTGGAAAACATGAAATCCCAATGGACCGGTAACCTCCTCTGGAATGGGATATCCCATTTTTTCAAGCAATTTTCGCGCCCCGTTTGGATCATCATTCATAATAATCTCCCCTTTTTCTAGTAATGAACGTTCTTGAATTTCTTCCAGCGTAGGCAAACGTGTTTCTTTTACTGTTTCTTGGATAGGGGTGGGCTGAGGAAGAACTTTCCTGGGTCGACCTCTTTTCCTTTTACCTTCGAGTTCTTCATCTTCTAAAGGTTCATATTCAGATTCCTAGTATATTTAACAATGTATTTTTACAGGGTCAAGGTAATCGTCGTCTCCCATTAGTAAAGTTGTAGTACTAGTGGCGAGGTTNCGACAACGGGCAAATATGACGTTAATCTTATGACGAAAACATTTTCCTAATTTTTGATTTGGCTCTAAGTACATTAATCATGATCTTTATTTGTTAAGAAAATTGAATCTTCTCAGATTACAGGGGATGTGGATCTTTTTTCCTTTTATTTTTATCCTTTTGGTCGGCGTAAATATAGCGATTCCAGTTGATAGTATTTGCCATAAACCATTGAATGTAGTGATTCTGGGCTCACCTGGATCTGGGAAATCAAGTCTGGTCGATGTATTAGATAACAAATGTGACTTGAAACCTAGCAATAGAGAAATAAAAGAGAACAAAATGAGCATTCAAGAGTGTTCATTTGGAGACTTAAAATTAAGAGTTGCTGGTACTTTAGGATTAAAGGACGGATCTAGCGAACAAGGCGTTGAAACAGCTATTAAAATATCAGGAGCTTTGATTGAAAATTATCCTGATGGGGTTGACACGATATTGTATTTGGTTCCTGTTTGGGCATTGCAAGAAAATATCAAGAGCGTGTTTAATAACGTTAATTTATTAATATCCAAGGATGTATTCGAGCACATAGTGTTTATTTTTACATTCGCGGACAGTATTTTAAGAAATGATGGCGTTGAAGAAGAATATATAAAGGAATTCAAGTCTAAGATGTTAGAATTCGCTCCTCATTCATCAAAATTCATAAATTCTTCCGGGTTCCTGTTTTACCGTCATTATGCAACATTTGAAGGGAACAATGTGATGACTTTTACGGAATCAAGAAAAAGATTTGTAGCGATGGCATATGAAGAAATCTACAAAAGATGTTTATCAAATAACGGGAAAAAATATGATGCCAATGAATTTAAAGAAGCATTAGAACTTTATAAGAAGAAAACTGTTGAAATTGAAACGCTTAAACAGCAGCGGCAAGAATTATTAGCGAGATATGAAGCTACACAAAAGAATATCATAGAATTTTCTATTGATTTAATTAAAAGATCAAAGAAAATCAAAGCTTTAAGACCATCTTCTTTTGAAATTGCAAATGATAAATCTTCGGAGGAAACTTTAAGACTTGAAAAAGTATTTGATAGTGAAACTATAACATTAAAAGATGAGATTACCCAGTTTGAGCATTTAAAGAATCAATTACAAACTCTGGAAAAGAAGGTTACCAATTTTAGACTCGATATTGGAAAATCTATTGTAACTTTTAATAACGCATTAGAAAAACTAAGAAATCGCATAAACAAAATTGAATCAATAAAATTACAAAATTTTTATTTTGATAATCGATATGAAGAATCAGGATTGAAAACAGTTGAATTCTTTGTAAGAGACTCAAAATACAAAAAGCTTGAGTTTGAATTTTCAAAGGCTCTTCAATTCTTTAAAAGCCATTTCAAGGGAAAATTGGAACTATTGGAAAATGCACTGGTCATTCCAGAATTGACTGCACTAAAGCCTACATATGCGGATTATCTTCATCATTTTAATCTCTTGAAAGAGTTTGAAGAAAATCTTGATGCTAAAATGAGAGAAATTGAGACTATAATCAGAGAAATGGAAACAGTTGAAGTTCAAGACTACCCTGGTAATGCAGTGATTCTGGACTTGGCTCGTCAACTCGATGAAATTGATACAATTCTTAACGTGAATCAAAATCGCATCTCTTATGTTAATTATTTTACAAGGTTAAATGTTATAAGAGATCCGAATAGTACCAATACATGTTGCATCCTATAATTGCATGACTAAACACAGTCACACTCAACTAATCAATTTAATAAACAAAATTAAACTTTATTTAAATTATTAAATTACATCATTATTTAATTATCAACTATGCATCAATGCAAACAATGAATACAGCAAACACGCTTGCTTTCTTGCTTCCACAGCAAGTAGATTTACATGTACTTTTTCTTCACTGCGCAAATTTATACCCAAATTATCAAAATCTTCTCTTTTAACATTATTTGGATAGAAAACACACTTCTTTATGTACGACTTGATATCTCTGGGTAAGTATCTATTCACGCATTGATAATCATAATCATCATGACACATTCCACTAATACGTAGCACATAATACCAAATAGCTTGTCTAAAAGGCCCTGTATCAATTTCTTCTTCCCCTTCCTTTTTCTCATAAACACTTTACAAAAAGATGATAAAGATTATACCTTTTGTCAGTCATGTTTTTTATTTCGTAAAATTCAATACTAAACAAATCTCCCAAGTCTGGTAAGTACTTCGACAGTAAAATCATCCCATGATCATCCCATGAATAATCCAGTAGTCTAAATATCGAATATTCAGAAGAATGAACATCAAAATCTTGATGTTTCATCTCCACATTTGAAAACCCTTTAAAGTCGGAATTTTCATTGTTTTGCGCCGCGCCAACCTCCACCATATCGATAACGTCACATTTCTCAAAATTTACTCTATTCTCTGGTAATTGGATGTTATTCGTATTATTATTGTTATTTTTAAGCTTATCAATCAATAGTGAGGTGTTTTCAACAAAATCCAAGTGCGAATTAGATTGCACAGGTTTACTCTCGATCGAGGGTTCTCTTCGGTCGCCAATAATGGAACCACTTGGCAGTTCAATCTCGGGAGTAACGCCACAACCAAATGCAATGCCACACATTGAGTGCACCTGGCAAATAATCGTGATCGCTTGTACAAGTTCAGCCTTTGACCAACCTTTCTTCTTTAACAATATCTCACTTCCGTTATATTGATATCTATTACCTCCAAATCTTCAGACTTCAGCCTCCATGGCTGATAGGCAAGGGTTGAATTCACATAGTCAAGCGAAAATAGTTTTTCTGATCGGTATGGGTATTTGATCCATTCAGGATTTCCACCGTGAAGCAAGAAATCAAATTTAAATAAATCAAACAAATAACTACATTGGAATCTAGAAGCAGCCTATTCTATATATTGCGCATTTAATTACCATCATTGCGATGAAATACCTCCAAATTACGGGAATAGGCCCTTGTTGCTCGAACGTTCTGTGAAAGCATCTTAGATATTTTTCAAGGAATTGAGGAAATGGTGCTAATATTTGCATAAAATTCAGTATCCTCCCACTTGCCTTGTATTCCCTTACAAGGATGGATATCAGTGTTGTTGTAACTTTCACAAAAGAAAAATGAACATGAGTTATGCAATCTCTTAATATTATACATCTATATTAACCACGAGGAGACAGCAAACCTTTATAACTTCGAGTAACTTTTCTTTGATATTTTCATCAAACGATTGATAAAAATGTCTTGCGAATGTCAATAGATATAACTCTGGAATATTCGTTTCTTTTTCTTTCCGGGAGTCTAATTCTTCAAGTAGCTTTTGTAAACCCTGCTGTCTCTCTTTGCTGTCATCGTGTAACAATAGTCGAAACAAAGACATTTTAGATCTCAAAAATTCTATTTGATCGTAAATATCAATATTTTCCATTCTATGAGAAAAGAAAGCTCTCATTTACTCTAAAACAAAGAATTGAATTTGGAAATTTTGGAATTGCTTTGTCGATGATAAAACAGATATGGACTAAATAATCAACTTCGGTTGATATATTAAAAAAGATAGACATGCAATTTTTACCCACGTTCATGTCTTGGTCTACTGTGAAGCTTTGCAGTTTGAACATTTGAGGCAATAAAGCTTAAAAGCTAGAATGGTACAGGTTACTGCAGAAGAAATGCCCAGACCGCCTTCTTTAATTGGTTACAACCAAGCTCTGCTGTCTGACAAAACAATTTCCAAAGTGTGTCTTAATGAAAGGACAGTTAAAGGATTCTGTGTCCATGAAGTAAGAGATTTTTGGTAGACCTAGTCATGAACGTAAAAGAAATCGCTGTATCTGACTACTTTTAACAGCTTATCACAACGTGCTCGAAAGAGAGATTGTTAGCTATTGTTGCTGAAGCCTGAAGGTGGAGAACCTATTGACTATGATGTTTTGTCAGAGGTTCCAAAAACGCGGCATTTTTTAAGGCAGTGTATTCAAGCATCAACTAAGAAAGTCTTGATGCGTTTATTCAGGTGATTGAACTTTTTACTTTCTTATATAAGTAAATGATTTATCAGTTGTCAAGATACTTCTATATTATGTTAAAAATATCGGACATGGATAGATTTTTGTTTATTATTTGCGTTCCATCCGATCAATTCCATCCTCGTGAAATGTTTCCCAATCGTCAGATTTTTCTGTTGGAGGTCGGTATAAAATTCCAAGGGCCACATTATCGTCATCATGGGTGTATCGATGGTTTAAATTAAAGTCTCTATTGCTAGAAGGGACAAGATTTGCGAGAGTAGTATTATCTTCATCTTCTTCTTGCCTTTTCTTCATAGCTTTAACGATACCTAAAGGTAATTCTTCTTCGTCCACTTGCTCCTTAATTTGGGTCTCCTTGAGAACAGCTAGAGGAACAATGTCGTCAATGTCCGCAACAGTGGAACGCTTACTAACGTCGAATTTGGCATCCCTGATCTTCTTTTCATGACCATGTATTTGAACTAGTGGCTCCATTGTTATATTCGGATTCATCCTTGAGAGCCTATGCCCAGCTGGTGTAAGTTTGGTAGTTTCCCTAGTTTTTGAATCGGCAATAAGTGCAGAAGACGACATATTTGCTTCATTGCCCTTTTCCTTGGCAAAGAGTCCTCTTCTAAATGGTTCTTCTTTATCTTTTTCTGTTCCAGCCTCTTGAGCTAGAATTCCTGTGAATGATGGCTTTTCTTTTTTGGTACCGCCCTCAACATCGTTTCCTGTTCTACGCGATGTAAAACGACGAACACAAAAATACAATAGCGCCAATATGAATACACCTCCCCCTACAGTAACTCCCACAAAAATCTCCAGCTTCAAAATTCCAACATAAGGAACAAGAATATAGCCATCAGCTACACCCGTGGTTTCAAAGTTACAAGTTGTTGACATAATACAATTAGTGCCATATATTGATAAGGAAGGTATGGGAATAGTATTAGACGAGGATTCCCAATCTACGAGAAGTGACAAATTGTTATCCGAATTCGCTTCCTGTGTGCATTGGAACACATTGTCAATTTCATTATTGTTAGTTTGAGAGCATGTTGCTTTATTCCCTGATAGGCTTTTTATATGATAAGCAGCAGGGAACACTATTGTTGTTGTATAGGCATATTTATTATTCACCGCATTTGAATGATATCCTTTTATCGCGAGAAGGTTCGCACTATTGGCGTTCTGAGATTCTGAGAAACAGCATTCTGATAATGTTTAATTTAATGTTTTTACTTTGAGAACAAATTGCTGTAATGAAGAACGAAAAAACCAGTCGGTTTTTCATAACAATATTCAGGAATTTTACTAAACAAAAAACCTCGCATAAAATTGGAATGGACAACTAAAACTTGATAAATCTTTTTTTGTGGCTGATCTTTTGTACCTGGTATACCATCTTAGGCAAACTTAGCCACTGAAAGCATGCTCGTTCAGATTGCCCTGTTTTTTTCCTTTATCAAAATTGTGATCTCGTTGGCCCAGCCAATACATTATCATAGCCTACAAGATCAAGACGGTCTCTTGGAAGGTTGTGCTGTTTACCAAGGTGGTCTCATCCAAAGAGCCCTGCTTCTAAAATCACACCCATACCATAATCTTGTTCAAACTTTATTCAACGAAAGTCCTAGGTTAAATCTCAAAAGATCTTTTCCAAAGAAACTTACTTATTCCACTGTAAAGGACATCTCAAATACAATAGCGCAATCTGTAAGAAAGTAACATAGAACAATACATCATAACCTAGGGGTGAACATTATACAAAACTAAATGTTAAGAGGCTGTTAGCAATGATTTTGAAGAGGCACGCAATATATGACGAATCCTTCTTAAATTCGCTAGCGAATCTGTCTATTAAATCTTTCAAGAGCAAATGGATCACTTCTAGAATGATTAACTACTATTTAATGTCGGCTGCATGTTATAATATTTCACCTTCTTTTAAATTACCAGCGTTTCAATTGGATGACTGTAATTCAAACCTGGTGACGAAGAAACAAGATCTTTTTGCATATTGTATATTCGAGTTTGAGAATCAAGATTCCTTTAATTTCAATACATTCACTGTTAATTTAAACAACAACCCGCTGGCATTTAAAGATCCCATGTTTTGGTTTGGGGTTTTTGCCAATAAATATGGGAGTGATTATCATTTAAACGAGGGAAACGTAATTAGTTACAATTCTTCGTCACCTGCAACCATGTGGAACGGTAACTCTTCTATGCACAATAAAATCGTGTTTTTGTTAACACAAACAGCGAGTATTGAGAAATGGATACCGTATCTGTTAAGCATAGAAAAATCGGAAGCTCAACTAGGTCTAGAGTCTTGGCTTATAATCAAGGAAATATTCAACAAGTTGGCATTAACTGAATATTCGAAATTGGTGACGCTTGTAAAGGCCATCCCATTCTATAGCGAGAGATTAATTAGAATGATTATTGATACTAAGAATGAAAAATTGATTCTGGCCATGCTTATTAACCATAATCCTGACTACAGTTCTTTATTATTGTCCGTTTTGATTAAAACCAAATTTCGAATCCCTGAAAAACTCTTGCAAGAATTTGAGAATGAATATCTTAAAGAAAAAAATTGTAGTCCGCTTCCAGGTCAATTGTTGATGGCGAAGAAAGAGGAAGCCAAAATTGGGGAGTTCTTTTCAAACTCAATATCCCAAACTCATAATTTATGTCTGATGGGATTGAGAAAGACATTGATTGATTATAACATAAAACATAAATACATTAGAGACGAAATATTTTTAAACTATCTGTATCTCGAAGGTGAACGACAACACATTGTGACTAGTTATAACAAGAATAATTTTCTCCGAAAGTATCTCGCACATAATTATCTAAATTTGCTGATGTTGCATGAATTTGTTAAAAACTTGTCTGTACAACAACTCGTGACATTTTCTCCGGGAATGTTGACAATGTTTTTAGCGTCTTTCCCCGAAGACAGTAGCATAAAGGAAAAGATATTCGATGCTATAATTTCATTAGATGATCATCGTAAAAGTATTTTCATTAAGGCTTACGAATCTTCTGGTTCTAATTCCTTCCTCGATTTGACAGAGCAAATGTCCACTAGCATAAACGAATAAAATCATATTATTCTTATTCTTATTTTTTATAAAAAAGTCAAGAGTTTGTTGAAAAAATCATTTTATTGTCGTATAAAGGCTTCAGGCGGTAATTGCATGTTTGACTGAGTAACCTCAATGATTTTAATTTACCTTTAATATTTTTAGCGCTTCCAATGCCTTGAATTCATCATATTTATTGTTTTCTAGAGCCTGGCTTGCATATGCGAGATTAACGCCTGACTCTAACGATATCTTTTCTATTTTCTCTCTATGCTGATTATTTTGCAGTTGAGCCTTTTCATTATTTGAAAGTTCGTGAATAACGCAAGGATATTTGCTAGCACTTGGCTCATTTACTTGAGCTATTATAGAAAGAGAGTCATTAACAATAACAACAGGAATTCGTTCATTGCCACTATTAACTACAAAGTATCTTTTTTACCTTGGAATGAGCACAAAAGTTCTTGAAAAACATCTAACCATTCCAGTTTTGCTCTCAAAAAATTCGCCGTTTAAATAAACGTAAATAGAAGGCGGGTTAGAAGGAAGTTGCCAAGAGTCGCATATAAAAGTATTTTGGAGATGTGTAGATTCTGGAAGACTTGATAAAGTTTTCACAATTTCTTTAGCAGAAAAAGAAATCGATGAGGACTTCTTTCTTGAGTTTACCAGATTGGAATCAATGTTAATAAATGATTTTAGTTTTAACAGATCATTGGATGGTTTATAACGGAATGGAATATGGACTTTTCCTTTTGGTGGTCGCGAATGAAAACAGTTCAATTGAAATGGTGAAAGACCTCCTCTTTCTTTTGAAACATCCCTAAAAACTTGTGTATCAATTGCTTGTAAAACTGAAACAGAAAATATAGCGTTGGGATGATAAAATTCTTCCAATAAAGCTCGCTGAGAATCATACTTTTCAAAGTACCTAAACTTAATAGCGAAAGGTTTCAATACAATGACATAAATTGAGTGACAACTGCTCTTGTTTGTTCATTGTCAATAAATGAATCAATGCAGGGTGGATTCCAGTCATTTTGCTCTTCCAATAGTTGCTCTCTATCCAAAATCTGCAATTTAGGAAATCTCTTCTTCATTTCTTGTCTATAAATTAATTTCTTTTGCACCTCGCTTGGACATATGGGATTCCCAATAAAAACAAGTTCAACAAGCGAATTTTTCAAATCCTCTAAAGCTTCAATGTCACTCCAATTTTTAATACGATTGTTTTCAAAAGATATTCTTTCAATTTGAGGGCAAGCTTCTCGTAATTGATAAAAATATTTTAACGTTGAAATATTGTTTGAACTAAAATCGATCGTTTTAACCGTAGAACAAAACTTTTGTATCGACGAAAATAATCCAAGGGCATTCTTTCGTATTCCCAAATCAATTTCAGAAATATTTCTAAAAAATAGACTGTTAGAGGACATATCAAATGATTGACGTACAATCTGCTCAAAATCAACATCAGACTGTTTCTCTTCATTTGGTTGTATAATTAATTTGTCATTTATTCCTTGAGATCCTTTGTATCTTATTCCAGACATCCCCAAAAGTGCGTTGTAAGAGTTGTAGTCGGCAGCCCTAGCTTGAACACCTTGACCAACATGAGTCTATATAAAATATATCAAAAAAATTTACTGTGCAAGTTACATTTATCTTTGTTGGCGCTTTTTGAAGCAAAAAATTTTCAAGGTGTAAAAGATCTGGCAGTCCTTGTGTAAAACCTGATATATAGACATTGTATTCCTTTTCATCGTCTCTTGACCTTTGTACAAAACGACTTTGTCCGCGATAAGAACCTCTTCTTCCCCTCATGTTAAATTTCTAACGGACGTAAATTTCAGATTAACTCGAATAAAAGAACGAGCTCAAAAAACATGACAAATTATGACAATATTAAAAAACAAAAATGGATTGAAAATTAATAAAAATAATGGAATGTTTATTCTAAAACTCAATAATTTGAAACCTAGCCACGAAAAAATATTTCATGTCAGAAGAAATTGTTTCATCCGAAGGCGAACAACGTGTCGAAGAGAAAGTTGTGAAGAAGGAAAAGAAAGATAAAAAAGAGAAGAAAGAAAAAAAGGAAAAAAAAGAGAAAAAGGAAAAGAAAGAGAAGAAGGAAAAGAAGGAAAAGAAGGAAAAGAAAGAATCTAAAGACAAAGAAAAGAAGGAGAAAAAAGAAAAAAAGAGAGAAGCAGAAGATCTTGCTCAAGAAGAAAAGCCCTCTCCAAAGAAATCAAAAAATGATGCGCCCGCCGAGTCTGAAATTGCCGAAGAACCGGTAGCTATCCAAGCACCAAATCAGAATGAAAATGCTACCCCAGAAAAGAAGTTTGTTGTTTTTGTTGGCAACCTTCCTTTCACAGCTGAAGTAAGAGATTTAAAGAATCACTTTCATAACTGTGGAAATATTACTAGAGTGTCTATTCCCACTCATCCAGATAATGGAAACAAGAAAGGTTTTGCTTATGTAGAATTCGATTCTATGGCTGCTGTTGATGAGGCTATAAAGTTACACGAGTCCACATTGAAGGGTAGAACATTAAGAGTCAATCATGCTGAATCTAGGCCTAATAATCCAAATGCAAAGCCCTTTAATAAAGCTGAACCAAAGAATAACCAAAAGACTTTCGCAAAGGAACAACCTGCCCCTTCCAAAAGTGTGTTGCTGAACAATCTTTCTTATGAAAGCACCAAGGAGTCTGTTGAACATGCATTGCAACAATTTGGATCTTATAACGTCAGATTGAAGACATATTCTGATTCCGGCCGTTGCAAGGGATTCGGATTTGTAGATTGTGATAGCGTTGAAGAAGCACAAAAATTGATTGACAGCGCCAAAGAGATTGAAATAGACGGAAGAAGCGTAAGATTAGAGTTTGCTAAAGTCATGACCGAGAAAACTAACAATTTTAGAGGAAGATCAAATTTTTCAAAAAAGCCGGCATATGAAGGAACAAAGATTAAATTTGATGAATAAATTATAAAATTATGCATTTTATATCTTGCTCCTATTTGGTAGTCTATTTAAAGCCCGAATGTCCAAAAATACCTGTGTAATTTTAGATAAAACAGGGGCGAAATAGCAAATATAAATAGCAGTCTTTTACGGGGCATGTACATGAAACTCGTGAGACTTGGTGTATTGACCTCTCTTCTAGGTGTAGGACTTGCAGAACTTTTTGACCCATTTACTTTTGGCCGTATGGATTGTGTTACAATGGAAGCTACTAGCAATTATAATGTTGAAGAAATTTGTGACACGGCCGACACCAAGGACCCCGATGGGAATGACGTCTCAATTCCTTCCTTCCTACGAGTTACATCGCAGCAAGATTTTACGCAGATAGGAACAGGAATCAAAAATACGATTTATAAAAGTAACTATGAATGCAAGAGACCTCGAAAATATATGTGCAAATGGTTCGGATCTCGCCCTAGTTGTTCTCCAGATCCATGCTCAGAAAATGAGGAATATAAACTTGAAATGAATCCCCCCCTTAAGGCCGAGTGCCAGTGGAGTGGAGCTAAGAGACTTTGTTGTAAAGAAAGACCTAATTGGGAAAGTAAAGACTTTGAAGAGAGAGGGAAAACATGTCCAAAATAAAGGTCCACTTGTGCCATTTCTTTTAATGTTCAAAACTATACTTTATTTAAAGCTACATTTTTCCAGCCCATTCTTGAGGAATAATGATTTTGATGATCGTTGATTAATTCAAGTTGATATTCCTTTGCCTTCATAGCCTTAACCAGGGTATATTCATCAACGTGAACTATAATTGAATACATCTTTGACCAAATTTCGTAGGCCAGGAATAATTCTTTGACAGAAACATCATGGTAAGGTTTAGCATCTACGACTCTGTCAATGAAAGATAGTAACACCATTGGAATTGGAGTTTTGGATTCTTTTGATTTTGGTAGCTTTGGTGTTGACATTTTTTGATAACTTTCATCTTCATTCTCATATGATTTCAAGAGAACATTAATTTCATCGTAACTTGTCTGAGGAGGTTGAAAATTTGATTGTTGGGAATGGCCAAAGTGATTTGGTGTTAATGGATGTGGATAAAGAGGCAATGTAGGAGGATGGTAACCAAACGGAGAAAAAGGATAAACAGGAAAATTTGGCAAAAACTGATGTTGATTGTTGTAGAATAATGGTGTTGGTGGGCAATAAAATCTACGCGCGGAAGTTGGTGTTTCAGCAAATCTAAATGGTGTATTCTTGGAGACGGGCTTTTTTGAGTTTTGTTGAATGTCATTTTCACTTTTGGCCCTCGTTAATGATTTACTTTGATTCACATTAAAGTTATTTTGTTGTTGTCTGACTTTAGACTTTTTCATTTGATTTAACCGTAAAGGAGTTGTATTTGAAACTAGAGATGTTGTTGACGCGCTTTCTTTTAGAGATGAAAAGGATGAACTGTTTGAAAACACTTTCAAAGGCCTCATTGGTCTAACTTTCATTTTCGTTTCCTCAAAAGATGATAAATTTTCTGATTCAGAATCAGATAAAGAATTTTCACTGTCAGAATGAGTTGAATCACCATTGTATACCATTATGTTTTCTTCACTTCCCTTTCCATTCTTAAACAATTCTTTAAGAAACATAGCATCCACAAAATAGTTATTTAAATGATTTTCTAATCTTAATTGCATGCTATTAGTTGAAAGAAATAGATCTTTCCCTTTAATATTCAAATGGTTATCAAGCACATCAACAGGAAGAGAAATGGCTGACGTACACAATGATACACCAGTATTACAATATTGCAAATGCGTTAACCATTTTATAAAACTATCTTCTTGCCTTACTCGAAACAAAGCAAAAGTTGGTTCCTTGGATGTCAAAGCCACACCATCGACACGAATTGTATCGCGAACACTATCAATTAGAACATAACTACGATGAATTTGCTTAAATTCACAAAATAATTTTGAATCATTGGTAGATTGAATCTTTAATTTACTGGAATGTAATGCCAACTTGAATTTTGTTTCTTGATCAGTCTTCAATTGATAGAGCTTAAAGCAATACTCCAATTCACATTTACATGACGAAAATATTGTAGCTCCTGGAAGCTGAACATCAATGACCTCAGATATGACTATATTGTTATGATTATCATGAATAAGTGTAACAGTATCATAGAAAATGGCATTTTCCTTTAAAAGAATCATTTTTCTTGTGATGCAAATGCCCAAAAGCATTTTTTCAAATCTAGAATGGTGCAACGCTTTAATCCACCTTTCCTGCGTCACAGAATTTTGACACATGATAGAAAAGTCTTCATTGTTCGTGCAATTTACTTCAATTACAAAATCATTCGACTTTGAGAATTTTATAATCGAACACTTCAGGTGAATCGCTACATACGTTGTCATTTTCTTTATTTTTTCTACTACTTCGTCATTTAGATTTATGGAATTTATATTCACAGGGCCCCACACGTAAAGTTTGTCACCTAACAGCTCCACGTAGCAAATTTTCCATTGGTAAAATCTTCCACTCCCCAAATTTTGTCGCAATTTTACAATTCCTTTGTGATATTCTTTTTTTGAATATATTTCTAGTAACGTATCAAGATACTTTTTGTCCCTTCTTTTGCTTGTTAGGCTCATTTCAAGATGAAGTTTGTTTTGTTAGTATAAATAAACATTTAATTTCCAAATAATAACAAATCTTATCAATCGCTCTCGAATTAGCAGATCTCCTTTTCCTATCATCCAAAATGCAACGCCACATTTCATGACACTCGAATCGAAAGAGCTTGACGAACAATCAAGTAACTTGAACATTATACATTTATAGAACTGCCATATTCTTGGAAACAAACATTACAAGATGTTGATTTAGTTATTCCAGTACCAGCTGGTACCAAAAGCAAGCAAATCCGTGTAGAAATTTCTCGAAAAAAGTTGGTTGTCGCATTAAACAATGAAGCACCCATCATAAGTGGTGAACTTCATAAAGATATAATTGTTGATGATTCTACATGGACTCTTGGTAATGTTAAAGCTTAGCTATTTCTCAGATAGCCAAAAAGAAATTCAAGTGCATTTAGAAAAGAAAAATCAAATGGAGTGGTGGGCATGCGTTATCGAAGGTCATCCAAAGGTAGATACAACTAAAATACAGCCAGAGAACTCTAAATTATCAGACTTGGATGGTGAAACAAGAGCGATGGTAGAAAAGATGATGTTTGACCAAAATCAAAAAGCCATGGGGAAGCCAACGAGTGATGATTTAAAGAAAATGGAAATGCTAAAAAAGTTCCAAGCTCAACACCCTGAAATGGACGTAACAAAATATTAGAAAGCAAAATTAGTTTTCAAACGTAAAAATGTCATAAGATTTATAAATGTTTCGAAAAGTGAATAAATTTACAGAAAAAATCAATCAACTTTTGTGGGCATTTTTCTCTGCAAACGCTCATAGGAAAGATAGAAAGACCTTTAATGTGTTTCCAGGATATAGTAGCTAAGTATTCTCCTTTCTGGGAAGTCTTCTCTAAGTTTACTATTTTGCTCACATTCTCTTCCCAGTCAAAATCATACTTTGAAGGATCATCAAGAACACCTGCTTCTTCTTCCTTAACGGCCGCCTTTTTCTTTTTAGACCTTCTCTCTCCTTCTGGGCGTTTTTCTTCTTCTGGCTGTCTCTCTTCTTCCGGTTGTCTCTCTTCTTCTTTAACTTTAGGCTTTTCACTTGATGAAACCTCCGATTCTTCTTCCTCCTGGGTGTTCTCGGCAGTCGATTTTCTCTTTCCCCTTTGAGCCTTTAACTTATTTTCGAATTCATCGATCAAGTCGTATGCATGTATGCCACACGCATATTCCCATGTGCTTTCGTCCTCAGGATACCCTTCCCACTTTATAAGGTATTGAAGTCGACCCTGTGTTAGCCTAAAAATGTTTTTACTTTTTGTGTGCGTTTCTTCAAAATCTTTTCCACTGTGTATAGAGGCTCTTCAGTCTCTTCTTTCATACCTGGCGTTATCTGTGGCTTGCAATTTACAATACAACAACATAAAATAGATAATTTTTTCAAACTACTATACCTGTCATTATTTATTTTTGTTTTTATTTATTTTTGACACCTATGCTTTCTCCGACAACAAATGCCATGAGAGAGGAGATCTCATCTCTAGTGCATTTAGAGCTCCCTTCAATAATTGAAAAAATTAAACAATCGCAGAATCTAAGCCATGATGAGCTTTTGACGTTACGGAAAAGGTAAATCTGCTCTTGTTTGAAGATTCAGGAGTGAAGAAGTTACAGAAACTTTGAAGTTATCCATACTACAGCTAGATCTTATTTCTCTTGAAGATTGGATGCATAGATATGAATTAAACTTAAATGATCATGCCCTAATTGTTTCATCAATTAAGGTTTTGTCAGATTTTATTTCTCCACCAATGCCTACTTCGTAAAATGGTGAACAATATTCAAACAGATCCGTAAAGCTGAAAGATTTAAATGAAAGCAATTTTGCTCTTAGCAGGATGCGAGTCAATGGTCTTGCAAAAGAAGAAGACATCAACCAGATACTCTCCTCCCCGCTTGGTATATCATTTGCTGATAAAAAGTCCGGTGCAAAATACAGAGTGTCCGCTTGGCAAAGAGCATTGGAATTTATGAGCCTGAAAGATAAATTGTGGAAAACATCCTCCGCAAAATTAGAAAAGAAAGTAAAGGAGGACAAGGGCAAAGGCAACGACAACGTTGAAAACGCTATAAAAATTGAAACCAAAGATCTTGATTTGATACCAGCGTCAATTGTTAGAACACCCACACACATACCTGTAGCACATTGGTCTTACAGATTTGACATGATACCAGATGATGCTATAATCGTTACAAACAAAGATTTTTTAATATTAATGACTAATAAATCTCTGGAATATCTTTTGGGTGTCAATGTCGAGGAAACTCACGGCAAGTCAGTTTGGACGTTTTTCACGCCATTCTATGCTGAAAAATATCGCACGATAATAAGTAAGCATCAAGGAATGATTGATCAAGCCATAATTAAAGGAAAAATAGTAAAATATGAAGTTCAATTTTTCTATATAGGCCCGTTTAATAAATCAGAATGACTCCCAAAAAACAGTATCTGCTTCAGTCTATTTACGAGTACACAAGGATAATGAAGGAAAGGATATATTTTTATGGATTCTACAAAAGGTGGATGAACAAGTGCTGAAAATTGTCATTACGACAGAAGTAAGATTGACTGGTAAATTCGAAAGGGTAACATAAAAGAGTTGATTGAAGCTACACCGATGCTTCTGGATTTACTTGAATATACAGAGGGCACTCTGACAAACTTGAATTTAGCTAGACTAGTACCTGCATTGAGCCTTGACGGCTTTGCTAGCAGACCTACACCAAACGATGCGCCTTTAGTTGAAATTAAAGAGCATAAAAATGGCTTTGCAGTTCATCCAAGATTTAGAGCCATGATTACAGAAGGAAAGTATTATGGCATTAGTGGGAATCAGATATCTATACCTGCGGTGCTACAAATAAGGGAAATAGAATACAATCTTTCTCAGCTTGATGTAATAACTGTCCCTGAATTGTCGGGTGTAATATTTACCGATAGAAATGGATTAATCATATCGACGAATTCACTTTTTACGAAATATTTGTTTGGTATATCGGCCAAAGAACTAGAAAACAAATGGTTTATACATTCATTATTGCCTGATTTTAATCAAGTTTTGAAAGATTCCAATTTACTGCCAGAATCGTTACCAAAAGACGGTCCAACTACTAACATTTCGAAACGAATTCCTTGTATTGCATATCACCGTGACGGAACAAAATTTGGTGTTCTGGTGCAAATAAAATTACTGAGAGAGAAGGATATTATTCAATACATGTGCTGGATTTCATTTTCACTTCCGAGAAAGGGACAATCGATAGAAAGTGATATTCAGGTGACAGAATCTAGTTCATCTTATGACATTTTTGGTTTGCTAGAGTCCCCAATACATAAAGAGAATTTAGATTATTCAGATGATGAATTTCCCAACAAGAATGTTAAAATGTCCGACTACGAAGTTGTAGACGATTTGGGGGAAGGTGCTTATGGGCATGTCAAGTTAGTGAGAAGAAAAGGTGATTCAGATAGAGTAATATGCCCAGTTATATTTCATAGACCAAATATGTATTAAAATCAATTTTTAAGAACAAAATCTTAATAGAATCATGGCAGAAAGATTCCAAACTTGGCCTAGTCCCAAGTGAAATCAAAATACTTAATTTTCTTCATTACAATTCACATCCTAATTTGGTGGATATGACACGGTTTTTCGAAGACAGAGACTATTATTACGTTGAAATGAAGCTGCATGGATATGGAATGGACTTATTTGATTACATAGAAATTCATACAGGCATGTCTGAAATGGAGTTGAAACATATTTTTTATCAGGTTCTACAGGCCATTTGTCATTTGCATAAACATGGCATAGTACATAGGGACATCAAGGTATTTTAGACAGAGTATATTTAAATAGGATGAGAATATTATTCTTGATCAATATTGTAATATCAAATTAATTGATTTCGGGTCTAGCAGCTATGTGAAGCCCGGAAAACCTTTCAAGTCATTTTGTGGAACACTTGATTATGCTGTAACATCAATATAAATGTAGTATTTTAGGCTCCAGAAATCATGTCGGGAAAATTTTATACTGGCCCGCCTCAAGATGTTTGGGCACTTGGCGTTCTTCTGTACACATTAATATACAAAGAAAATCCATTCTACAATGTTGAAGAAATTCTAAAATTCAGGCTTCGAATACCCTTTGTACTTTCAAACCGTAATGAATTATACCATTACAGATTAGAATCCCTAAGTTTATTGCGATCACTACTGGAACCCGATGTCGATAAAAGAATAACCGCTGAAATAGCGTGTAACCACACATGGTTTAATCGATATGAATCAAAATAAAGCACTATTTCATATTTTTGATACTTTCCTAAAGTATTCTCTATATTTCCAAATGGTGGAAGCAGAAATTAGCAAAATTGTATGGCCAAAGGATCATTTTATTCCAATTGAATTTAGTATAGGCTATCTTGTTGGTTGGAATGTTGATAGTCTTACAGCATGTATTTCGTCAATTGTCTTTGATGATTCATTACAAAATGTGGATAACAAAGTTCGACACTATGATAATAGAGAATCACAGTTTTCACCAGCTTTAATAATCGGTTATTGTTACTTGGAAAAACCAGCAGATAGAGAACAAGAATTTGCTAAATACAGGGAAAATGCAAATTTATGGATTGAAATTGAGATAGTGGAACATAAAATACCTATTTTAAGACAATTACACTGCTACAATTATGCATTTGCCATAAAGGACTTTCAGATATTCTTTTATTCCATGTTGTCAATAAAGAGGGCCATATTTGTAAAACAACTCGTTGATGAAAAATTTAACTACGAGAGTGATTTTACGAGGATGATAAGATGCATAAGCGAAACTCCATTTTTAAATAATGCGGTCCAAAATAAAATCGACGACGCGGGTATCGAAAACCCGCGCGCAATTCATCACAACAAGCATAATGAAAAGTCTGAAAATAGCAACAGAATTTTTAATACTTCGTTTTTCTTAACTCAGCTAAAAAGGAATAAGAAATGGAAAAGTCGATCAGAATGTGTTCAGTTAATTGTTGACACTCTAGTTGGATCACTATTTTGTTTCTTCATTTTGTATCATCACAAATGCTTATCACAAAAAATTGTTGACGTGTATACTAATAGTGCGCTGTACAAACTGGAAGAAATGATACATTGGTTGATGGGTTGGCCTGCTGGCTTGAAGTTGAACAACAACTTGGATAAATTTTTGGGGGAACTATTTCTTTGGATATTAAAGATTTGGACTAGCGCTATTCTTCCACTGAAATGGGCTCTTCCATTTATCCTCGTAATCATAGCTTTCGTGTCAATTATTGGATTAAGTTTAGGTTTGTCTCTCATAATTGATATTTTCTCATTTTCATACTTTCACTTCACATTGTTTTATTCAATGACGTCAAGAATATACCATTGGCACATCGGGCTACTAATTTCGTTGTTTCATTTATTCCAAGGGAAAAAATATAACGTTTTGAGAAATAGATTTGAACCATCCGATTTTTCTTCTAATCAATTACTTTTAGGTACAATTATGTTTACGGTATTGACTTTCCTTTTTCCAACAGTTTTTGTTTACTATTTGTTATTCACTTTAAATCAAGCATTTTACAAAATAGTTCACGATTTATTAAAGTGTCTGCTATACGTTTTTAACTATTTTCCATTTTCAAATCTCATCGATACCCTTGTAACAAATCGCCAACCGAAGCCTCTATCTCATGTTGAATTCGAAGTAGAATCGTTCAACTTACATATAACACCTAAAATCCCAAGAAATGGTTGTTACTTTAGAATAATTTTCAAAGAGACAGGCATCGGTCCAGATATCAAAGCATTTTTCTTGAATCTAGGCACGCGTAATCTTTTAAAATATCGAGATGTCGGCTTGCTTGTCTACAAATTTCTGCTTGGTGATTGCTAATTAGTTTATAAGAAATAAATGATAATTCCCGGACCTATGTATAAAACAATTCGCATAACTTATTGGTGTTCATTGGCATAAGCAATTAAGCATCTTCTGAATTAAAAATTTAAATCGAACTTTAATGGTGATTTGCCAAGAATAATTATTTGTCTACATCATGATATATCCTCGCGAAAGTTCACGAAAACGTTTTTATTTTATATATAATGGCGCCTTTTTTAGTACAACGTATTAATAGTAAACTATTCTCGAAGTGAGATCATTAATGTATGGATTCTGCAACTCCGCAATCGTAGAACAACATGCTGGGATAATTCATCATCGACATTCGTTTTACTCATTTATCTTTTAAATTACTATCCAATTTATGAGGATTAAGATACTATAATACTATAAGCACATGGGGCGACAGAGTCTACATTTCACACGGGATTCGAATAAGGAAAACGGTAAATGAAGGTCCCGAGCGATAGAAGAATGCGGTAAAATGGATTCCTGAATTGTTTTTGAAAATAGTAACCGATTTAATGNGTGTGAGGACAAGGTTTTATATTTTCCCCTTTCTGTATGGAATCAACTCTAAATGAATGGGCGTGATCCTTTGGCAGTATCGCGCATGCCATTAGCAAAAAGGAACTGGCGTAAACTTTTAAATAAANTAGATTAATCTCAGAAGTTACATGCGGATAAGTACAAATATGCATTTATTTTGAGACCTTAGTAATCAAAATCGTATCTACAAAATATTTACAAAGAAAAATGTGTTCACCTTAACTCCAATGTCTATAAGCTTATCATTTGTTGCCGGAAGAGAGTTCAAAGGGTACCACTTAATTTCAAACTCACTGGGGTCTTTATTCAAAATGTCTTTGGACATCCAAAAATAAAGATCTACAGCTTTAGTATGAGTATTAAAAACTTTGGTCAATATCCTAGAATTATCGGGTAAAAGAAATCCTAGTTGCAGTGGCCTAACAGGAACTTCTAAATTGATTGTTCTAAGCTTCTTTTGTACATTATCTATTGATGTAACATCGCATATATATTCTTGATAATCTCTTTTGGTCATAATTCACAACTAGCCCCTGGGTGACTGGAAGGTCCAAGCCACGTATTGAAAAATGCGTTTAGAAAAGTGTTTCTTTTGCTCTTCAACAGTTTATCCCGGTCATGGTATAATGTTTGTAAGAAATGATGCCAAGGTAAACAAATGTTTCTATAAAAGATTTCTAGATTTTTCGTTTTTGCAGAAGTAAATGTCACAAGAACTTTAAAATGAAGAGAAATCCAAGAAAAACCAAATGGACAAAGGCATTTAGACGAAGCGCTGGAAAAGAAATGACTGTGGACTCAACATTTGAGTTTGAGAAGAGAAGAAACGTTCCAGTTCGATACGACAGAAACTTGATGGAAACAACCGTCAAAGCAATTAAAAGAATTCAAGAGATTAAGAGCAACAGAGCAAGACAATTTTTTGTTAATCGTATGAAACACAAGAAAGAACAGGAGAGAAAGGAAATGCATCTCGAAGTTGAAAGAGGAATTGACCTCATTATTTCACCCCTTGCTGCAAAACAAAAGATAAAAGAAACATCAGAAATGGAAATGGATACGCAAGAATAAAATATTTTATAAAATAATTGCATTTTTTTGTTGAATTACGTGTAAACTCAGCCACAATGTTGTCAAGTTTTGTAGCTTTACTTTTCTTGTCACCATTCCGCGAATGTTTAGATGTTATGTCAACTCCAAAGGAATCTTTAGATCTTGATGCTCTCCTTCAAAATCACTTCCAAAAACAGCAAAATGAAGAAATTTCATTGAAAAGAACAGCTCGCTATTATGAGAAAACCTTGAATAATATTATACTTGAAAGCGAGATAAACGAGTGGTTAGAAAATGATGAAGTCGGAAAGGATGTTGATTTGGTATTAAACAATATTGAAGATTTTGCGGGAGACGTTGATCAAAGTAATATTTGTTTTCAAATTCCAACCAAGGTATTGTTTTTTGCAAGAGAGGAGGACACTCACTTTTACTTGATGTTTTGAAAGCCAGTAATACTGAAAGAAAAGAAAAGGCGGCAATTATCCTCGGCTCATTAGTTCAAGTAATTTTTTATCCCACTTTTAACAAGAATAACCTTGATGCAAAGCTAGCATGCCATGGATACGAAATCATTGATGCTCTATTAGAAGTTGTGAGAACTGAAGCTGATCAAAGAATGTTAAATCGACTATTATATCCTCTATTAAATTTAATAAGGGATTGGGATGATGGTATTAAATATCTTTTAGACAATGGTGGTTTGCAAGTTTTGGATAACATAAAATTCCAAGGAATAGGGCTTCCGAGACGGGTTTTTGACGTTTTAATAGAAATTGCAGGGTATCTTACTAGAACACAACAAGATGTAAGAATAATCAAAAGAATGTTGGAAAATGCATTTTTAGAGGACTTTCTGGAGGATATTTCAAGAGAAAAACTGCTTCTAGTGAAAGATTTGCTACCAATTACCAAATAAATGAATTTAAATTTTTAATATATATTATTAAATGTGTCCAATAAGATTGAAGTTAAGCTCGCATTTTCCCAAAATTTAGAAATTCCTATGAAAGATTTAAGAAACTACTTTCAAACAAAGTAAATTTTATGATACAAATATTATAGAAAATCAAATCCCGTGGATATAGTGAAACCTGTAGTTGATAAGGAAAACACTTGTCCAAAAGTTTATGTAAAAATTGAAGAAAGCGATGATGAAATTCGTGTGGTTCCAAGAAAGAAGGCGAGAATTAGCATGTAAGCCTACTTGTATATTTATTTTTAGGTTAGAATCTGATGACGAGAACAATGTCGAAGTAAATCCTGAAGGAAAGGAAAAGCCAAAGTTGGAGTTGGCTGAAACTGATGATGTTTTAGAAACCTTGGTATCTTNATGATGTTTTAGAAACCTTGGTGTCTTCCAAATCCAGCATTTTGAAATCGTTGGTTTTTGTTGTACACGATGAAGAATTTATGGGAAGGAGTAAAGATGAAATTAAGCAAATTATAACCAACAATGGAGGGTATTACTATGATTTAGTATTCATAGGCGCGTATTGGCAAATGTAGGGAAAACGGCCGACTTTTACCTTACAAATAAGCCAGTTTCTATTGCAAGAAAGGAAAAATTGGATCAGCTAGAGATAAAGGTTATGAATGATGAAAATTTTGCTTTGATTTTGAAAGAAAGAATGAATGAAAAAAGTGAAGAAAAAGTGATAGATGAGCCGAAAAAGAAATTCAAATAAGAGTTGCATAGCTTTGAGACGAGTTATTATGAGTATAAGAAAAAACTTGAAGCCCCTAAAGTAGAAGGCATAGCAATGGAAATTCCAGAATGTGCTGATAATTGTATGTCTGGCATGACCTTTGTTTTGACTGGAAATTACTGTAGTTTAACTCGAGAAGAAGCTGAAGATTTGATTAAACGTTATGGCGGGTAAATAGACTAAAGTTAAGTTGTAGGCGTGTCACAAGTGCCCCTAGCAGGAAGACGAGCTACCTTGTGGTTGGTAGTGAACCAGGGCAGACAAAGTTAGCTAAAGCCCAAGCTTTAAATCTAAAGTGTATAAACGAAGAAGAATTTTTTAATTTGATAAAATCACTTCCTGGCAAAGAGAGGCAACTAAATGAATGGGAATCAAAGATGCAGGAGAGTTCTCAAGCGAATACAATAGAAAGGATTCCCAATTCAAGCCAATTGAATTCACAGAATATGATAGCGTCTCAAAGTGCAACGGTCTTGAATGGCAACACGCAAAATTCCAGCCAAATCGATTCGCAAATGAGTGTAGTGGATGGCAATGACTTTCAACTTTTGACTGACAAATACAAACCCAAAAAAATAAAAGATCTTGTAGGCAACAAATCCAATGTTGACAAACTGGTTAATTGGTTGAAAGGGTGGACTAGTTCAACACCTCAAAAGGCAGTTTTAATTTCAGGGCCTCCAGGTATAGGAAAGGTAAGTTTTATATTCTTATTGAATATTTTAGACCAGTTCTGTGTTTGTGGTTGCATCAGAGCTAAATTATTCTATTATTGAGTTTAACGCATCTGATACTCGCAGTAAGAAATCGTTGGAAGCTACTGTGAAGCATTTAATTGATAATAAATCTTTGAATCAATTTTTCAAAGGTGAAACCACTCAGCAGACGAAAGAAAAGGTAAAATGGACATTTATTGTTTTAGAGAAACTAATTTTGATGGATGAAGTTGATGGGATGTCATCAGGCGATCGTGGTGGAATGCAAGAACTTATTCAAATAATTAAAAAGACAAAGACGCCTATAATTTGTATTTGCAATGATAGAAGCAGTCAAAAAGTTCGCTCACTTGCCAATTATTGCCTTGATCTCCGTTTTAAAAGGTAATTTATTTATTTGTTTTGTATGCTATAGGCCAGATGCTAATCAAATCAGATCTAGAATTATGATGATTAGTTTTCGTGAAGGGTTGAAAATAGATTCCGCTTCAGTAGATCAACTGGTGGCTGGGACTCAATCTGATATTCGTCAAATAATCAATACGATTTCAACCTGGAAAACAACACAGTCCAGCATGGGTTATGATCAAGCTAAAAAATTGTAACTAAACATTATTATCTTAAACAGAACCACTGAAAATAAGAAAAATGTTGAATTTTCACTTTTTGATTTAACCGGTCAATTATTTAGTCATCAATCAAAATCAATATCTGATAGACTTGAATTATATTTTTATGATTATTCTTTTGTGCCATTAATGATTCAAGAAAATTACATAAAAAGTTTTACTTCTTCAGATCCATTGGAGAATACCTTAAAGGCTGCTGATTCAATAGCGGATGCTGACATTGTTGATGGAATGATTCACGGGTATAATATTGACGCTACAATAAATCTAGAACTACCCAAAATTGGTCTTTAGCTCCTTTGCATGGTATTCTTTCATCTGTCAAGCCATGTCATCACATCAAGGGGCGCCTCCAGGGTCGCTTGGATTTTAGTTCTTGGCTTGGAATGAACTCCAAATCATTAAAATATCAACGAATTTTGAAAGATTTGGCTTTACATCTTTCTTTGAATGTTTCTGCTGATTCATCTCAACTCCGCTTGGTCTACTTTCAAGCTCTTTCTTCTAAACTTTATTCCCAACTGCTAAAATTTGTAACTTATTAATCATTTTAACATTAGAACAATGTGGAAGAAACTATTAAAATTCTGGATGATTATTATCTCACCAAAGAAGATTTTGATGTTTTACCCGAATTCTTACTACGACCCACACCAACTCTATCTACTCAAATGAAATCCTCATTAACGAGAACTTACAACAAATCTATTCATAAAACACCTTACTCGTTATACACAACGTCTAAAAAAGCCTTACCAGTCGAAAAGAAATCGTTAATTGATGACGAAGCTGAAAATGAGGATGTCGATGAAATTGAAGATGAAAGCATTTCCGAAAATGAAGATGTGTCCAAAGACAAAATGTTCCAGCAAAAAAAATCAAAGGCGAAACCTAAAAAGAAATAAATATTTCTCTATTTAAAATTGATGCTTTATTAATACAAAAAATATTTTTAAAACTTTACAATTTTTTTAGTCTTTTTGTTTTCTTTTACTTGCTTCTTTTCTTCACCCATTTTACGAAGCGCCAAATGTGCATCATCGTCATCACCACCTTGAGCAGCATCAACTAGTCCAATAGAATATTCATCATCTGTTTATATATTATCATAAATTCTACTTGACATGGGCTTGCAGTCTTTAGCTAAATGGCTCTTGGAACCACAAAACCTGCAACATCCACCATTGACATAAACGCCTTTGTCATTCTTAGGACATTGTCCAGACAAATGACCAATTTCATTGCATATAAAGCAACTGGCAAATCTATATTCAATCTTCTTTTTCCCTCTAGCTTCAGGGCATGTTTTCGCAGAGTGATCATTTTCACCGCAAACAAAACATATATTTACATCGCTTTCGTCTTTTTTAGGGCAATTCTTCACACTATGTCCAGGTTCCCGACATTTAAAACAGACCTATTTTCACTAGATTCAGTTTTTACCCTCTTAGCTATATCTTGTCTTTCTGGTAAATTCTGTTTCTCCTTTCTTTTATCGTAAGGATCTAACCTTCTTGGCTTGAATCCACTCGCCTCGACGTGAGATTTTTGATGTCTCGCATATCTTGTCATCAACAAAAAAGCAAAAAAGCCACAATTACACCGTTAAAGTGGCCTCATGTACACTAGCTTTTAAATATCATAAAATTTTCATTTAATCTTTACCGTATTTTTGATTTGCAAATTCAAAGTATAAACAATCGTTCATGTTGTTGAAAAGAAGATGGCTACCATTGCTATTCAAAAACACCCGCCTGTACAAAGAAACACCTGAAACATCATATGGATACTTTCCAATAACGCCGTACAAACAAGCGCATTCAAATTTTATTCATGCGAAATCAGACATCAAAAACTTATACAGGTTCTACGGATATCAATACGCTACAATAAACCCTCTTGAAGTACAAGAAAATCAAGATTTTGTCGGTTACCCATTCGATTATTGTGTTGATTCAAATATGAAGGAAATTTATTGCGGTGATATTGGCTATGAATTTCGACATGTTAGCGTAAGTCATTGTATAGCTATATACAAATAGTCGCATTACGAAAGAGAATGGTTCATCAATCGAATTGAATCAGGCACAAAAGAAATTAGTAGTGATGTAAGACGCGATATATTAAAGTATCTTTTGCAATCTGAAGTAATCACTAGTCTATTTCTTTTATAGGTTTGGGACCAGTTTATGTCAAAAAGATTCGGTCAAGTCAAACGATATGGATTAGAAGGTGGCGAAACGATGTTAACAAGCGTCCAGTCCTTGATACTTGGTTGCGTCAATCGTAATAACATAAATATCAATATATTTGACGGTATTGAAAACGTTGTCATAGGAATGCCTCACAGGGGACGATTGAATTTGTTACAAGTTTTGCTAAAAGATGATCCACGAAGAACATTCTACAAGCTAAAAGGAAATAGTGAATTCGGACAACTAGCAGGGATATCTGGAGATGTCTTGAGCCATTTATGTAAGGTTACCATTAGAATGTTTTAGCCATATTCAAAGACTTGGACATAGACGGAAGGAAAATACATATATCACTGTTACCAAATCCATCTCATTTAGAAGTACAATGACAACTATATTACATTTTTTAAGGCTATTAATCCTGTAGCGATGGGTAAGTCCCGGGCCAAAGAGCATGCATTTATAGAGCAAGGAAAATCACAAAAATTGGGAGATAAAGTCTTATGCTTACAAATACACGGTGACGCAGCATTTTATGGTCAGGGTGTATTGCTATGTCAAATTTACCTCACTATTCATGTGGAGGGAGCGTTCACATAATTGTTAATAATCAAATAGGCTATACTTGTGAAAAGGATAATTCAAGGTCTTCCAAATATGCATCTGACATTGCCAAGATAGTCGACGCACCCGTGATACATGTAAACGGGTTAAATCCAGAAGTATTTCATTGATATATATGTAAAAAGGCTGTTTATCATGCCACCAGACTTGCAATAGATTATCGTCAGGCTATGAGAAAAGACGTCGTTATAGATCTTCAAGTTTTCAGAAGGTGGGGACACAATGAACTCGATGAACCATCCTTTACTCAACCGTTGATGTACACGAAAATAAGAGAGGGGGTATCAATAGCTGACAAATACTCGAAATTATTGCTTAAAACAAGTGTGATCGAGGAAAAGTCTATTACAGACATTCGCACTGCGTTTTTTCAATATTTAGATGATTGTCTGAAAAAGGTGGATACAATACAACTAAGAGTAATATATAATTAAAAAACTGAAAGCCAAATCAAAAGGACAAGGACAATGATTCCAATTTCGTAAACACAAAAGTGGCCAAGAATACACTAAAGGAGATTGGCGTCAAATCGGTCGAAATTCCATCAGCTATGGTATATTTACTAACAAATTATATTAGCAAATTCATCCAAGGCTAATAAAATTCTTTATTTCCGAGAGACTTAAGGATTTGAATGATGAGAGAATTGATTGGGCTACTGCAGAGTCTCTTGCTTTCGGTTCTCTTCTTTTAGAGGGTATTTATAAAATAAGAACTTAATTTTTAAGGTTATCATGTACGTCTTAGTGGGCAGGATGTTGGGCGCGGTACATTCTCACAGAGACACGGCATTCTTGTTGACCAAACTAACGATTCCGTCATTATTCCTCTAAATATCATGTCTAGAGATCAAGGAAAAATAGAAGTAAAGATATTCTGTTTAATTAATCTAGTTTGCAAATAGTTTTTTAAGCGAATTCGCTGTTATGGGGTTTGACTACGGAGTCAGCTTGGAGTCAAGAAATAGGCTTGTAATTTGGGAAGCACAGTTCGGAGACTTCTTAAATGGGGCTCAAATCATAATCGACGCATTTATTTCAGGAGGGGAATCAAAATGGATGGTTCAATCTGCAATGGTACTCCTTTTACCACACGGCTACGATGGCGCGGGACCGGAACATAGTAGCGCCAGAATAGAGCGCTTTTTGCAACTTTCTAATGAACGTTTTATTCCTTCTGAAGGAGAATATTTCAATATGTACATTGCTAATCCCTCAACACCAGCCCAATATTTTCATTTATTGCGAAGGCAAGTAACTTATAACACTATAAGTAATGTAGATGAAATCAAGACTTCGAAAGCCATTGATAATATTTTCTCCGAAAATGCTATTGCGTCTTCCTGAGGCAAGGAGTACATTGGATGAGTTATCTGACGGTGAGTTTAAAACACTTATATTCGATCAAGAAGATCTTAAATCAGAGTAATAGATTCGTATTTATGTACTAGGATCGATACTGTGATCTTCCTAAGCGGCAAATTCTACTATGAAATAGCTAAAGAAATAAGGAAAAGGAACATGAAAAATTTCATGCTTGTCCGGATTGAAGTAAAAGTATTGTGTATATATATTAGGAATTGTGTCCATTTCCTTGGAACGATTTAATTACCCTGAGGAATCAACTTAAATTTAAAAATATTAAGAAATTCCTTTGGTGCCAGGAGGAGCATCAAAATATGGGCGCTTATACGTACGTTTATCCTAGATTGCAAGCTATACTCTTAGAGACTATTAAATATGTAGGGCGTCCGGCATCTAGTTCACCTGCTGCAGGATTTTCAAAGCTGCACAAGGAAGAGCTGTACCATATATATGAATCTTTGTTTGATCCAAAATAAATTGTCACTTGCATTTTGTAATTTTCTACTTTGCACTGTAAGATGTCCATACCTTTGACTGCTGGTTATTTAGGCTTCTGGTGTATTATTATTGTCCTCACAATATTATATTACAAAAGAAAAAATGTATCAGGTAAATTAGAATAGCTCCTTTAAGCTTAGACGATGAATATGTTTGGTTTACTCACAATGTTGAAAAGGACAAATACTACGAGCTTTTGAATAGTAAACCGAAAGCCGATCCAAAAGATATTAAAAAAGCACTTTTTCTTAGGGCTATTAATGCTATTACTCGAGCTGAAAAGTTAGAAGATGAAATACCTGTTCTCAAGAGGCTTCAAACCGAAGGAGTAATTCCTGAAGAAATGGTGCTTGTAAAAACACTTATTTGCTAGTAATCAGGGTGCATCTAGGGCCATTAGAGAAATTCAATTGGAGCTTTTAGATATTAGGTCAGAGGCTGAACTTCATCAGCCGAAATGGGGGCAAACGATTGTATCTGAGGCTAAAAATGTCGCAAGTTATCAAATAAGAAAGGAACAAGAGATGGAAAGAAAAAACAAAGAAATGAAAAGAATGGAAATTGAAAAACAAAGGAAAGCTAAGGAACTAGAAAGACTAAACTTTGAGGCGGAAAAAAATGCACTTGCATTAATTGAAGAAGAGGAAAAAGAAATTGAATTGAGAAAAAGAAAGCAAAAAAAATAAACCGAACTGACATGCCGATTTAACACTTTACTAAAATCCATACCCGATTTCTCTGTTTTCCACACCAAGGCCAAAATAAAATGATCCGAAAGATCTATTTTGAGAGCGGTGAAAAGACACTGATCCAGGCCATTTCGCATTCTTTAGACATACAAGCATCCCATTTTCAGCACTGCCTAGATGCCAGACTACTCTTAATTTTATTATTTAAGTTACAATTGGGATTTTGATCTGTTAAGGCGTCAAATAAGTCAAATTCGTCGATAATATCATCGGGATCCATTTTTGATCTTCTTATGAAGCCATCAGAGGGCTTGGAGTGATAATAAAAGTTCATTTGTGTTGCTTCGTCATATGACAACCCTGTTTGTAAACGCAAATGAAGACAATTACCTTTGAAAGTGGGGTTTAAGACAATGCTATTAGTACTAAAGTCTCTGTAAACAGAACCTCTTGGCATGATAAATGTTTCATCATGGATTCGCTCAATCATGGCAATTAATCTTTTCTCTTCTGTAATGGTGGTGCTTTCTTGGACTTCGGGTTGTTTAGTGTTTTCTAATTTTTAGAATTTAAATTAATTACGAATGACATATTCATAGGACGGATCTCCTAAAAACCTTTGATGAATACGACTAGTAAGCTTTTTTTCTTCAGCAGTTACGTTTGGTAACTGCATCCACTGCACTAAGTCAAAACTAAGAAAAAGACTATGTAAGGTTTTACGATATGAAGAAGTTCTTATCTGAAACTATGTCTTTCCCATTACAAAATGCGACGTAATAGTCTCTTTGAATGCCTAACACTTTTCCCCATAATCTCACTCCGGAATACCCCTGAGATGTTTGCAATAATGTCAAAGATGAACTTACGGCTGTTAATTCCTCAGGAGTTAACGTAAAACCTACGTTAGCCAAGTTTCCTAAATCGTTTATATCCATGATCAAAATATAAACAACGCTTGGCAATGACCCTCAATCGGAAAACAATTTTCTGATTTTCAAATCAATTTTCTATTGTTTATCCACAACCATTCCATCGACTCATTTATCATTGACACAGACAGTTATATCATGATCATCTAATCATTTTCAAATAATCTTTCAAAAATCTAACTCTTCAAGACATTTTCGAAAAAGCACTAGCAGACAGCAGTCCAATATTTAAATATATTTTACAATATATGTTGTAATAAAGAGAATATTAAACTTGTTAATTTTCAAAAGTTCCCAATTATTTGGGTTTATTAATAAATAACGATGTCGATATTTATACTCTCCGGAGCTAGTTACGGAAATTTAATGCCAACCGGTCAGACAACAACATCTTTTTCATTTAAGGTACTACATCAGCCACAATTTTGGATAGCAGATGACGAAACGTCCGATAGTGTTAAGCGGTCCATCTGGTGCCGGGAAGAGCACATTAATTAAGAAACTTTTTGTCGACTTTCCTAATCGCTTTGGATTTTCAGTATCTCGTAAAAATTTCTACCTGAACATAAAATTTAGACACTACAAGAGGTCCTAGACCTGGTGAAACGCATGGCAAAGATTATTTCTTCATCAGTAGAGAAAAATTTGAAGAGGATGTAAATTCAGGAAAGTTTATAGAGCACGCAGAGTTTTCTGGAAATCATTACGGCACATCAATAGATGCTGTTTTAGAGGTTTCTAAATCAGGCAAACAATGTATTTTAGACATAGACATGCAAGGGGTATTATCACTGAAAAGATCATCGTTGAATCCCTTCTATGTTTCCATACAACCCCCGAGTATAGAAATTCTTGAAAATAGACTTAAAGGAAGGGGTACAGAGACAGATGAAAGTATTAAGAAGAGGCTTATAGCTGCAAGGAAAGAAATTGAATTTAGTAAAACGGCAGGTGTGTTTGATTTGATCATCATCAATGACGACTTAGAACGTAGCTACCAGAAACTGAAAAAATTTATTGAGGAAAATAGTAGCGTGTAAGAAATAAAAACTGTGCTCACAATTTATTCTATTTTTGATGTTTGTTACTTGATTTGATGATGTTACCTTGCGATGGATGAATGCTATGAAAATATGAGATAATAAACCATAAAAACAGTGAATGCACAAATAATTAAAGCGATAGTGATCGATATGCCACCGATTCCTGCTGGCGATCTATAATAAAGATCATTTTTGGCACGTAAAAGATCCTTTTGACTTTCTGTAATATTTCTGGACGGTGTCCTAGGTATCATATCCCTTTTTTGAAACGGCAAGGGAAAATGTCTCGCGGGTGAATCAGAATCAAGTATTGTCTGTCTATTTCTGTTCTGTATAAGGATGATGTGGAAATCTTACATTTAGAAATGTATCCATATCCTCCTTATCTTTGAGATTTTTACGAGGCGAAAAGACGGACTGGACCATTGAATAAGGAAATTTAGTAATTTACTGGCAGAGAGTAGACATTAAAAGCGATTCTACATAAGGTACGTAAAAAAGTTATCAAATGATTCTTATTAAAGAAAATGCAAATTGAATCTACGCATAACTTTATAAATTGTATTTATTGCACAAATGAAAAAGGAATATAGCCTCTAAGTCCATGCTCATTTTCTACAAACCACCAATCTGAATCTTCTCTATTTAAAACATTCAGGACTTGACCTTTCTTAATAGCTAATTCATCACCAGACATTTCTATTTCGCTTGAAGGATCAAAGTCATAAAGAACAGTTAAACATGAACCATTGTATTTTCTTTCTTTGCAGTCTAATTTAAAATATTTTATTGAAATAACCTTGTAATAAAGTGAAAACATCTACATTTTCTGCTAAATCAAGAGCGGTTTCTTTATCAGCTGTTTTCGCTTCGATGTTTGCGCCTTTAGCTAGAAGCATCTTTATGACATCCAAATCGCCTCTACAAGCGGCACCATGAAGCGGAGTCCATCCATCGGCATCTGTAGCATTAACGTTAGCACCTTTCTGTAATAGAATATCTACCAATTCCACGTGACCATTGCATGCAGCACAATGCAGCGCAGTTATCCCATCTTCATTAACTGAATTGGGATCAACCCCCTTTTCCAACAATGAACGAACGTCTTCAATGTTTCCTTCGAGGGCAGCGTCTATCAAGACAACTATTGGAGCGAAATTGACATTCTTTTTGCTTCTTTCTTCTTGAAAATCAAAACCAGAATTTCCAGAAGGCGAAGATTTCATTTCAAAAACATTGTCAGCATTTATTGGAGAGTCTGTAACAATTGAAATAGGTTTATTGTCGCTGTTTGTTTGAACATTCTCTATGCAATCAATTTTAGACTCTATTAAACCTTTAGGCGCTATTAAACCTTTAGACGCTATTAAATCTTTAGACTCTGTTAAATCTGTGTTGATAATGTTTTCACTTAAAGTCAATTGATTTTGAAAATGAGAAACATCAGTGTGAGTTGATTGATCTAATTTATTAATCATTTCAGTTTGTGATTCAATTGTGTTGAAATCCTTAAAGTAGATTGGGGAAGTGGCAATTGAACTGAAAGAATTGGCGCTGTGGAAATCTGTTTGAATTTCTTTGTCTTCTCTATTAGCTATTGTGTTCATTTCTGCAGCAACACTATTGGTGATTAACGTTTCTTGATCTTCTTCCTTTTCGCCATTTTCATTTACATCATTTTCATTATCTTCATTCTCATCTATTGATTCTTTCACATTTATTTCAGTCTGGTCTATTTTTTGTTTCAATTCAGCGTTTTCTAATTTTAGGATTTCAATTATCTTTTCGTATTCTTCAATTTGTAAAGATTTTAATGAGATTTGTTTATTTGAATTTAGAATTGCTTCTTTGAACTGAGAGAGGCCTTCTTCCCTTTCAGCCAAAATACTTTTAGTTTCATTTAATTGTCTCTGTGTAGATTCCAATTCTTGTGTTAAATTATTCTTTTCTTCTTTTTCTTTCTCAAGCGCCGTTTCTAAACTTGAATTCAAATACTTCAATGTTTCAAATTCAGATTCCAATTTTTCAACTTGGTTAGCTTTCAACCCTAGTTCTTTCATTGCCTCCTCCAACTTTACTTCAAGGACATTCAAAGCTTTGTCTGATGAATCATTTTGATATTCTAAAAAGGAATTTCTAACCTTTTCTTCAACACTCCCAAGCTCCTTCTTAATCTCATTGTTTTCCACAAATGGAGAATTCAACCTCGGCGGTGGAGAAATTGGAATTTCAAACATTTCATTCAATGAAAATCTTTTATTATCACTCTCATGGCTCCTTGTAACATTCTCTTCTTGCTTTGGCTGATCCATTACATCCTTCAATTCTTCAAATTCTTTTTCAATGGATAGCTTTGAAAATTCTTTCTTTTCTGTATCTGATATATTCGCAAATTGCGATGATCTTCTCTTGATTTGGTTCAACGATTTTCTCTTTTCGGAAACTACACCGCCACCATAATGCAATCCATCAATTGCATAATTATCTTTCTTAATATCTAATTTATCTCTAATGCATGTATCTATTGTTCTCAAACAAAAATGAATCTCTAAATCTTCGTTATCCATTCTCAAATGATCATATTGAACAAGTGGTTGCTCTTTGGGATCGGCAAGTCTTTCTTGTCTTTAAAATGTATTATATTTTACCCGCACCTTCAATTACTTCGGATATTCGCAGATTTTGGATCCCATTAACAACAGCCTTCTCTTGCTCTGTTAATTTTTCATACAAAATTGATATGGTTTCCGAAATGGTAGCTTTATGTTTTAAACTGACATAGACCATGTTCAAGTAATACGGTTCTTGCTTTGGAAGTACCATGATCTTCACTGGTATACATCCATGCGGGGTAGAATGTGAAATTAATGCTTCCTTGTGCTTTACAAACGCATTTTGGAATATTTCATTATAATTCTGATTGGGAATCAAGGAAAACTCCAAAAGAATAACAGGGTTATTACCAAGTCCAAACTCTGGCGATGCTATATTTTGATTCATCGATCGTCGCTTTTGCAAATGAACATTCAGATTTTTTTGTGATTCCACAAACCCTTCAAACTTTTTTGTTTCTTCATTAAGTTTAAATCCAAATAAAACTTTCGTCTTCTCCCTCGGCTTAATGCTTGCCAATGGAATTTCTATCTTTCCTAATGAGGCATCCCCTGGCCCAGGCTTTCCATTAGCACAGCTAAACAGAATTATAACTAATTTTTGGTCATGATCTGTCACCCGGCTAAATTTATTGCGTTTATATTTGTTACAATGTAAATTCCTCTTCCCATCTCGGTGACTTGGATTCTTTACCCAATTTTGTTCTTGCTCCTTGATTCCCCAGTAAAATTCGAAAATATGGATCTATGTTATAAACAAAATATGGCTTTACATTGTCCAGGTTCAGCTAAATTGTGGCCATTCAATACACCCAGAACCAATGATCCAATTGTCGGTCCAACCTCACTTCCACATTCTTTGCATCTTTTAAGAGAAATTCCCTCTGGAAAAATAACATCGCCATTACAATTAAAACATTTGACAATTGTAAAGGCATCCGATTTGGTGTCCTTTTCAACATTATTCAACATTCTTACCTTCTTATTATCTACAAAAATACCGGGCAATTTAGACAATCTAATGATTTTATTGACGAAATTGGTGCTAAAAGAAGATTTCCTCCTACCAGCAGTTGATGGCACTGGTATAGGCTGTTGACTAACGCTTGACGATGAATTATTTTGAGACGACTTTGCCTCGATCTTGAGACTTGGTGGTTCTATCATTTTGATTAATGTCAATTACCCGTCGGAGCGGGAGGTTTCCATGAGAGAAACTTTTCAGAATCTTCTTTAACCAATGAATGCAATTCACTCAAGCTATCTTTGCTATCTTTTCTTTTTCCTATAGGTGGATTCGGTAGCTGCCGATCTCGTGTCATCAAACCAAATCGAGGCGCAGTGAACCATAACAATTTGAAATTACTTAATAGAAAAGGCAAATTGTAGCATATTATAGTCTTGATCCTCTTAAAGGTGGAAATATTTTTCGCTCGCGTGTTTATGAAATTTCCATGATGACTGCCTCTCCTTTCGAGGGAAGAGTAGTTTTTGTAGATCCACAGGACAAGGATGCCAAATTTTGGTGGCCAGCGTTAGTAAACATTTGACAAATAGTTCTTAGATAGTCTTGAAAGAAGAATATGATATTTTTGTCAAATTAATGAGTGAAGAGGCCCTTCCAAGCGTTGACGAAAGCAGTGAGCATTTGGTTTGTTACTTTGAAGACGCCTCATTGTACTAATCATTTATCACATTAAACGTAGTTCTATAGTTATGAAATCAGAAGTTGTAGAGTGGACCATAAACAGCGACCTCATCAGGAGATATGAAAATATAACTGAATTTTTGAATGACGAGGCTGTTAAAAAGGCAAAACTGATGATAGAACAGGGCATCATTCCAGAAAGTTTTGTTTGGTTACACTCTTCCACGCACCCCACTGGCCCCTTTGTCAATACGGAAGCTATGAATAAAAAGAGAAAAGTAAATATTCGAAAACATCATGTTAGGCATACGAGTGTGCTCAATGTGGCAAAATGTTTCGATACAAGAAGAGCACTTCGTCATTAGCGCTATGCAGCGATTGTACAAACAGCCTTTCGACCGTGTTTCCACAGCCCCGCAAAAAAAGATCCGCACAAAACACAATATCTAAAACTAAAATGGATAGTGTAAAAAACGCGCATTCAGGGAATGAAAAATGCCCATTAAAATACCTCAGAGGCCTGATTCCACTAACCAAAAGAGAAAAAATGATACTAAGCCTTGAAAATATGTGAAATAAACTTTATTTTTTTACTGTTTTAAACGGAAGGATTTCAGTCAGTTCTTTGGTCAAGGCGGTCGCATGCTGAATTTTTTGCATAAAGAGGTTATCAACGATTTTGGAACTACGTTTAGTCCTTTCCTTTATAAACAACACAAACTCCATGAAGACTGTAGCAAATTCGCCAACTGCTTTGAAGAATGAATCAATTTGAAAGGTTTCTGGTACTGGTACTGTCACGTTAACATTGTTGAATAATGAATCCATTTTATTTCTTATATTATTCATGTAGTTAAGTAATTCTGATTGTGACGATTCAGCATACACTGCAAGTGCAGCATCGTCAAATATTGAATTGACTTTATCTTGAATGCGAAAAACAATTGATTTAAAATATGTTAATTTCTGTGCGTTCGAAATTTCTTCTTGATTGTTGTTTGTCTTTTCAGACGCCAAAGGCAAAAAGACGTCAGTCATAAATTTTGACAGATAAAAACAAGAATATTTTAAGAGAGAACAATACCCAGAAAACGAAGATATAAAAAATAGGTATGAACCATCGCTTTGGTAGCCTTGTTCAAACCAACGAAGAGTGTGATTTGTTGCAATAGCTGAATATTCAACAAGTTTTTGCTGTTGCTGAATGAGTCCTTTCAAAGTATTGTATGTTAAAGCAGGCATGGAATCTCTCATTTTCTTTAATCCTCTTATGGTTTCTTCCATGTCTTTAATCAGGTGTTGAACTTGAGTTGCTTCAAGAAGACTCTTTTCGTTATGGTGCAAAAAGGCCAACATTCTTTGAAGAAATAAATCAAACGAATCTAAGTTCTTGGTGAAAAATAAAATCCAATTGTCGTCTGAAATGTTCCAATTGATTAAAATAATAGTGTAAAATTACTGGTTAGTTAACATTAAAGAAGCATCTATTTTTTATCGTATATTATTTTTTTACTATTTTCTTCCAGATAATCAAATAAATCTCTTATAGAGCTGGAACTTTCCCCATTAAAGCCACTCATTATATCAGGAGGAGGGAACATTATTGGGTTCTTTTCAATGTTAAATATTCGGAGTTCTCCAAGTCTACATAAGACTGGCGGTATAACTTTTATTTTATTTCTACTCAATATAAGAACCTTTAATGATTTAAAAGCATTGGAACCTTCAAGTGGCGCAAATTCTCAATGTCTTTAGGAATAGTACAAATTTTGTTCTTGCTCATATCTAATATTTCCAGGTTCCTTAAGAAACAAACCTATAATCAGAATATTGTTAATCTACTTGTTCAGGTATTTCGGTGAATGAATTTTTTTTCAGGTTTAAATACTTCAACCTGTCAAAAGACACTATTTCAGAAGGAATAGAATGTAAACAGTTGTACGCCAACCCAAGCCTTACTAATTCACTTTTCAAAGTCATCAATTCTTCAGGAAACGTTAGCAATTTCATATCAGACAAATTGATGGTTTCCGATCCATCTTCAATATGTTGCTTGATTATTTCTGCTATTTCTTTTCTTATCAAATGTTTTGCTGGTACTTTTATCCTGTGTGTATGTTGGTATCATAGGCTTAATTATGAAATTTCGTCATTTTCAATGGTAAGTTTTCGAGCTATAGCCTTGATAAAAGATTGTCAGAGTGAGGTTACCAAGCGGAATACTACATCGTCTAACAGTAAATCCTGAAAACAATATTGATGCAAAAATTTTAGCATCGCTGATGCAAATTATTGGTGTTGATTCATATGACTTTAAAGATTACTTTTTATGCAGAGAAAACGGGACGAAAATTTGTGATTTTGACGGAATTAATACTTTTAGAGATGTTGGTCTTAGGTATTTAGATCAGTTACGTCTAACAGGCATGGAGAAATTGTGTTGCTGAAGTGTCGCGTTGATATGTTTGAAATCGAGCAAAACAGAAATGAGAATAAGACTGTTTCATATTTTGGATTTGATGATGTGGATGGAAACCGAGAAAAGGAATCCGGTCTAATTTTACGAGCAAAAGATCCACAATTCTGCCGTCATAATAATAACGGAATGTGTGATTATTGTTGTCCTTTAGAAGTAATACCGATACGTATTAAAAATTGCAGCCGTTTGATGAAAAATATCTCGAGGAACACAAGATAAAGCATTTATCCTTTTACTCATATCTCAAGAAAACTAAAATAAAAAATCCCAATATGGCGAACGTTCCTTTACTTGATGAGCCTGACTTTTCTGTCAAGAAATGCGACAGACACGCGCCGTTTCCCACTGGAATTTGTTCCTATTGTCAACCTTCTGCAATAAGTTTGCAACCGCAAGTAAAATGATATTTCAGTTTTGAAAGGCATTTAGAATGGTAGATCATGTTGAATTTGACTCTTCATTTGTTATTGACGATTTCTTATCAACTTGGCGTAGTTCAGGTCTACAAAGATTTGGACTTTTAATAGGCCGCTACGCTGCTTATGATGAGGTTCCACTTGGAATAAAAGCAATCGTTTCAGCAATTTATGAACCACCTCAAGATGGTTCAGTTGATGGAATCGAGCTTCTACACGATCCCATGGAGGGTAATTTAAAAGACTTATTGGATTGCGTTGGATTACAAATTGTATAAAATATTCAAAACACTGATTTAGGTTGGTATGGTTTACACTGATCTAGTTGACGCCGGCAGCGGTGACGGAAAAGTACTTTGTAAAAGACATGCAAAATCTTTCTTTATTTCCGGTCTTGAGGCTATCTTCATTGCACGATTTCAATCAAAATACCCCTTTTTGACTAAATACGCCAAAATTGGAAAATTCGGTTCAAGATTCGTCACGATTGTTATTTCAGGTAAAGAAAAGTGCTTATTGCTATTTACAGGCGATGAAGATGGAAATGTTTCTCTGAAAGAATATCAAATGTCAAATGTTGCGATGAGCTTGGTGGAAAACGACCTGATTGAAGGTTGTACGATCCCGTCGTTGTTACGAGTACAAGAACCAACAAAGACAAAATATGTCCCTGAAGTGTTTTTTAAGCAAAAGAATGAATACAATATTGAAGTTCAGCAATCAGCTAAACCAGTATTCCCTGTGGAATATTTAGTGGTAAATCTGACCCATGGCTTTCCAGAAAACGAAACGCCCTTCTTTCTATCGAATTCTTTTCCCAAAATGAATAGGGTCCCGCTAGGATATCCTGAACCAAAATTATTTGACTTGGCGAAAATATCTACTATGAATGACATAAGTGACTTTGGCTTCTTGTTGTATCTAACATCCATTGAAAGGTTTTCCAAAGTAAAAAATTAACAATTTAAATTTTCTAGGCTGATGTAGAAACAATTATCGATATATTAAAGAAAAAAGATCAATCCAAACTTTGTTGGTTCCTCACAGAATCGCAGTCATGGAGGGATTTAGTGGAGAAATGTTCCGGTAAACTTTTTGTTGTTATCTCATCAGAAGTTAAAATAGGTGTTCACTGGTCTTGTCCTCATTGCACTTTCATTAACGAATCGAATCCGGAAACATGTGAAATGTGTGGATTGCCAAAAATTCATTAAGTATATAAAATCTTTTGTTAATGTCTCAGTTTATAGTTTTATGTTCTTCGTACGATGACAACAATGAAAAAATATTGTTTATCGTAATCCTAAAATTAAATTTTAGATTCTTCTAAGTTCTAACATAAATTATAATTGTACCTTCTTCCTCTTCCTATAATTTCAGTAATATTTTTTATGATACCTTCATCGTGGCGAAAAACAATCGTGTGAGACTACATTTAAGATAATAAAAAAATATATAATTCAACTGATTTTCACTGAATTAAAGATGACGCATTACTGAAATATCCAAATTCGCCAAATAAAAATTACGTATTGTAGACCCTGGTAACCAATTTGGTCAATAACAATGGGGAAAGTACCCGAAGGTAATGCTGAAAAAGGAGCGAAACTCTTCATGTCAAGATGTTCTCAATGCCATACACTTGAGCCTGTAATAACATTTTTGTTGTGAAATAGAATGGGCCTTCTAAACAAGGCCCTACCTTGCATGGTATCATAGGAAGGGTCTCCGGGACGGTTCCGGGATTTGCTTACTCTGATGCTAATAAAAACAAAGGAGTAACATGGACCGAAGAAGCTTTATTTGAATATCTTGAAAATCCAAAGAAGTACATCCCCGGAACCAAAATGATATTCGCTGGCTTGAAAAAAGCTCAAGAGCGTGCAGGTATTATATTATAATGACTATTTTAGATTTAATTGCCTACATGAAACAAAATTCATAAATAAAGTGTTGTTTCACTTCGAAAATTATATGACTTTTAGTTTCAACTGGTAGTCTGGTTAATGGTTTCCCGATGTTAGTGAGCTGCGATTGCCGTCGCTGATTTACCTTAAAGATATTGTCACCAATACCATAAAATATTTATGTCAAAGACTCAAAGTCTCAAAATATTTTTATATTTTAAATATTCATTTAAAGTAAAGAAAGGGGAAACCATTCGTCAAAATCACCTTGGCCCTTGGGATCAACCAAGCCCTCCTGAAAATTTCAAATAAATCAAGCTATAAAGCCCGCATCTGTTGGAATTGAACACGGGATTATAAGATAAAGTCTTTAAAAAGCCAGCGCCCTTTCCAATTACTTAATTAAAGTTAACAGTCATTAAATTTGTCGACATTGTTCATTCATCATTTTTTATGATTATTTCATAATGTAATGGATTATGGGTCTCACCCACCACACATTTTTTATTTAAATGTTTATGCCAGTCTTCTCAGAATCATTGAAAGGAAAGACAAAGAATCTACGTCCATTCCTCCAGTGAAAAGGGAAAAATATCAAATCTTTGGTCTCACACTTGTCCAAATATTTCTTAATATTTTGATCCCGAGATTTCATGAGCGCCGCACCTTCTTCCAATGTTTTATTGAAGACGTGTTCAACATAAGGAGAACCAATGGTCTGTGGTCACGTCTACACAAACATTAACGCTATTTTCTAGGAATAAAATGCTGGTTTAAGTGATTCATTGTCCTGAACTTCTTTTTGTGGTGCCAACCCACCTGAGATGCCACAAGGAAAATTGTTAGCCAAATCATGTTTTCCTGTAGCGTAATCACCATAACAGTCTGATTGACCTTTTGCACATTCAAGACATGGGCCATGATGATTAAAGAATTTAGCCCAAGTCTTGTCAAACCGAGGCCACTAACAGGTACCACATTAAGCCAATCACCGCTGCCTGTTATTCATACATGGAGAATTTAGGATAGCAATACCTACTTTCGCTTGCGTCTTTTTTCCATAGCTTTGAAAGATTTTTGTACATGTTGTTGACAAGTTCGCGTTGTGACAGCATTTGGATTTGGACTCCCAGTAAAGAAATTTTGCTGTATTCTTCCACTACTTGATTATACATTTCCATCACCTGCTGAATCCAATCATTATTTAATTTGAAAGTTTCATCGAAGCTACTGATTCGTCCGGTGAAAAAGAAGAAAATGCTGCAAGAAATCGCAAGAAGGTTGTGCGAAGCAAAGCACTAAACGATGGAATCCACATCGTTTAAAAAAAACTTATGAAGTTAAAAAAAGTATGTAAGTATTATGAATGTATTCTTCTACCTTTTGTCCTTCTTAAAATTAAACTAGAAATCCTAAAATTAAACTATGAAAATTGTGACCTTGAACTGCTATTTGGTTCCTTTATTTTTCAATAAGAACACCTTATTTACGGACATATATGGACGTTCTCACAAAATTAAACATGAAATATTTGAAAAATTAATGCCAGACATTGCTATATTTCAAGAAACTTGGGGTCCAGGAAATTCAGTTCTAAATAGTCACCGCAATTATAGAAAAGTAATAGGAACGGGTTCATTCCAACCATCTGTATATCTTCGTAATCAGCTTGTACATATTATTTGTGATACAATTGCTACAATTACAACCTTTCTAAAGAAGTCTGGTGGTTTATCGATATATCTTAAAAAAGATTCCAACTTTAGGGTTATAAAGACATTTGAATTTGTTTTTAGAAATTCAGAAACTAATTCAGGGAAAGGGGCTGTGCTCTAATTTTAGAAAGAGATTGCAAAACTCTTGTCGTATTTAATACCCACTTGGATGCCTTTTCAAATGAATTTAAACGATTGCAATTGGCAGAGTTCATGGAGTTTATCAACAATGTGCTACGAAGCGATCAGGTTAAACCAAAGGAGTTCGGAGTTCTTATTTGTGGTGACTTCAACTTACGCGCACATATCAAAGGTATCATTCTTAATTTATAAATAAGGAGATGAATATGAAATGCTATTTTCGGCATTCAATAGTTATGGAGGGTTAGCTGTAGACCTTGGCTCTTCGTTAACGAAAACATATGACCCTATAAACCCTCTGGTAACTTTTCCTGAAAATGAAGGTCGTATCGATTATTTAATTGCTATAAACGCCTGGAAAGAGATTAAAATTCCCCTGCAAATTGAAAAGGTGTCTATTGATGTTCTACAGGAACCAATTTTGAGTGACCATTTTTTACAGTATATAACAATTGAGATGCTAAATAAATCACAAATTTAAGGATCCTTGTGTTGAAATTCAATTGGCTAAAACCCCGATTTCTCATGAAGGGCGTTTTTAACCCATTTCGTAAATACAACAAAAATTGAAGTTTTCTTTATTTTAGAAAAAATTATGTTCGCTCCATTGTGGACTCGAACCACCAACCTTTCGGTTAACAGCCGAACGCGCTAACCAATTGCGCCAATAGAGCTTACAGCGACCCATCCAAAATTCAATAATGTCTTGACTTTCAGCCATATAGGCAGAGTATGAAAATTACTCTTTTGGTAGTAACAATTGTATCTGCATAATTGATAAAAAAAGAAAGAGAACGCTCCATGGTGGACTCGAACCACCAACCTTTCGGTTAA